>JAESVK010001193.1:32190-45186 GCA_017140935.1 Hamamelis virginiana
TACATGTATACATTTGGAGAAAATGCAATTTATGGATTATTATCAAACAAAGCAACATTTTTATATTTTGATTTTAGTTTCTGTAACCAATTTTGTATATATGTTATTAGGAATCGAAAATGTGTAATTTGTTAAAATTTATGTTATTTGGTTTATTATATTTTGATTATAGACTGTGTATACATGGTTACTTTGTATACTTGCTATTAGGTTTATACAATTTTATAAACCATTTATGCATGTTATTTGTCTTATGGAGTGATTGGGTCAAATTTCATGAAATGAAATGTAAAGGATAGCTTCTTATACATGGATAACGTTGATGTTATGTAGTAGAGCTAATATAATTTTTTTGAATGTATACACAGGTTCAAAAACTACGTATAACTACATATCGAACCTTCATGCAACAGTTTCGTTGCTGAATGAGGCCGTTCTAAGTGAGCAGCATAGGGAGGTGTTGAAGAAAACACATTTTTGGAATCTTTATAACGCAATTTTAAACGGAAATTTGAATACTCAGATGTGCACGAAGCACGACTGCGACATATTCAAGATTCTAAACACGTATGATCCACTTAAAGGGGTATTCATATTGGCGAATACGGAGCATAAATTTGAGGAGAGAGACTTCTCAAATATTTTTGGAATTAACTGTGGAAATCATCCGATTAAGAAATCATCATCCAGAAAACCTGATTCTCCATTTGTGGCGAGACGACTTGCGGATGTTGACAGGATTGTAGCTTCCAAAGTTAGATCAGAAGCATTGCTTGCAGCTGCTGGGAAAAAAAAAACAGACAGGGAAGATTTTGCAAGGCTTCTAGTGTTGCACACTTTGATTTATTTGTTCTTCACCAACACAGCACCTAACATTGGTTGGGATATGCTGAATTATGTGGAAGATCTTAGTCAAATTAAGGAATACGCATGGAGTGCAAGGATCCATGATTTTCTTATGGACTCAATTTCTGAAAATGTGAACACACCAGAGAAAGTAATTGGCTGTGCAATCTCTATTCTGGTGAGTGATAATGTGAAATAAATGAATCTTTTTTTCTCTATATAGATTAGTGTTCAAATACATACAAGTTGTCTACTTAAATTTTTATGTTTTTTTTTTGTGCAGTATTGGGTATGTGAGCACGTAAATATCGTTGATCCAAGACAAGAATTTAAGCAAAATGATATTCTGATCGTTAAATGGGATTTACGAATGGTGCATGCATCTATGGCTGCAATGGAAGTTGGCGAGCGCGGTTTGTTGATGGTATAAAATGTGCATTATTCATTTCAAAATATATTGGGTTAATGTTTTACATACATGTATGTATTCAAGTATACTTCTAAATATGACTGATTTTTTTCATGTTTGAAACTTTAAAAGGTTGAAGAAGATGAAGGTCAAAAAGATAAAGAAATTAAGGAGGAGATAGAAAGCGACTTTGAGATTGAGCCAATATCATGTTCGGCATTAGTTTCATTCAAGGGCACAATGGATGAAGACATCCAAGATAAATGCAACACAAAAACAGGATATGAGGAAATGAAGAGAAAAATTAGTAGTTTGGAAGAAGTTATTGATGGATTGAGGAGGGAGAAAGAAGCGCATATATCAACAATTAGAACTCTAACTGATGAACTGAGAAAAAATGATGAAAAATTATTGGAAATGGAAGTTCATAATGTCACACAGATTGCATGTGACATCAGAGATAAGAAAATAGAGGATTTGGAGTTGAAAATCAAGTTAATGAGAAAGGAACATATGGAAAGCATTGATGATTTTAAAGCTTTGTTGTTGTTGAGGGATAAGATGATTGATGATCAAAGAGATATAATTACTGATCTGACAAAAAAGCTGGAAAAACCTCAAGGTAATGTATGATCTACAATTTAGTTTGTTGATCATTATATTTATGTTACATCTCATAAAGGAACATTAATTCATATTTGTCTTAATATTTTTTTATATGTATACCTATTTAAGATGATTTTTGGTGCTAGAGAACTTTGGTTTTATAAAATTTACCTGAACTATGCATAGCTGACAAATTTATAAACTTGTATACAATTAATTATAAAGACATGTATACATTAATAAAAATTGGTTGTGTGATGGTAATGAATACTTTTGTTTACATATATTCATATAAACATCCTATTAGGATTGAGTCTTGAGTTTACATATTTCATATAATGCCTTGTATAGCATGTATACATGAATGCTTATGCACGTTATTACTTATATGAAACAGAAATTCCTTCACAGTTTGGAAATTTGGACAATGTCATTGAAAGTATGAAAAAGAAACAAAAGAAGGGGTGATGTAGTGGTGATGGTTGTGGTGGGTGGTGCTTTTCCATGGTTATAGTGGTAGTGGTTGTGGTGGTGGGTGTGGTTATGGAGGTTGTGGTAGGTGGTATACAATGATTATAAAGTATATTTTAACATGTATACATGCTAAAATTTGTCTGTGAACAATGCAT
Source organism: Hamamelis virginiana (assembly GCA_017140935.1). Taxonomy (NCBI): domain Eukaryota; kingdom Viridiplantae; phylum Streptophyta; class Magnoliopsida; order Saxifragales; family Hamamelidaceae; genus Hamamelis; species Hamamelis virginiana. The sequence continues at coordinate 34,681 of JAESVK010001193.1, forward strand.
ATTTAACTAATATATAATGTATCTTAAACATGTAGAAATGTTAAAATATTGGTTGTGTAATGGTTATGTATACTATAGTATAAATATTCTCACAATTTTATACTTGATATAAGGTTTAAGGAAAAAGGTTTGTTTGTGATTTGAATTGAGGATAAAAGGGTTATGGGATATTTATACTATAGAGGACTGTAAAATGATATTAGCTTAAGTGAAATTTTACATACTTATGGTTATTTTGATCCGTATATCTATATTAATGAGCACATGGTTAGGGTAAAATGAGGTTATGTGATGGTTAAATTGCGAAATTTATGTTTATTACATACATATAAACATTCTATTTGGATTGAGTCCTGAGTTTACATAAATCCTAGACTGCCTTGTATTCCATGTATACATGAAAGCTTATGCATGTTATTATTTCTATCAACCAGAAACACCTTCAGAGTTTGAAGAATTGGACAATGTCAATGAAAGTATGACCAAGAAACAAAAGGTGTCAAGTAATGAAGTTAAGAAGAAAGAAGCGAAGACAGTGACACCTTCATCCCTTGTTAAAAGAATAAAGCAAAAAGAGCGTAAAAATGTGGAGTTGAAGGATTTTACATATGAAAAAAAATAGAGGAAAACAACATAAGAGGAAGCAAAGTCCTCAATCAGGGAAAGAGCTCGCAGTTATAGAAAAACAACCAGAACCAATTGACATAGATGAATCTGAAGATGATGTCCATGAAAAAATTAAAGAAAAAAAAACAGTTCCGTTTGTGCTTACAACCGCAATTGCAAAGTTGTTGAACCAAGGAGTACGGGACAAGCTTAAGAATATATATAAAGAAGGAGGGTTGATGTAAGTTATTTGACAATCATATTTTGAAAATTTATTGAATTAGGTGTTTAGATGCTTACATAAATAATTGTGCTTTATTATTGCGTCCAAACAGGTCCACAGTCTGGTCAGCAGGTTCCAATGAAGTGATCATTTCATTAGAGGATATCAATTTCCTATTGCGAGAGAGTGAATTATCAAACTTTGTAAGTTATAAAGTTGTAACTTAAAGCATTTTTATGAGAACGAAACCATATATGACAACTTTTCATATTAACTGAAATGTTGTTGAATTTTTGAAGGTAATTGATGCATACACAAGACTGTTGTTTGACAAGCAAACAGATTTGGATAATCAGCAAGGAAACCTGTTGAATAAATCTTATTTTTTCCATTGCTTCTCTTTGGTAATGTATACTTTAGTTTTCTGATTTATTTATATTCATTCATAGTAATCTAATATGATATATTTGTGAATAGGATATGTTTGATATGAAGAATAAGGATAGGGAAGAACATGCAGTAAACAGACATTTGGAAAGAGCAGCGAAGGGGTTCGACTTATTGTTTTTCCCTTTGAACCACAATAACTTCCATTGGACACTTTTACTCTTTGATAAAACCAATGGAGAATGGTATCATTACAATTCTTTATTGCCAAGAACAACTGGAACAAGGGACACTTACTTTGAGAATTGTGGGAATGTGGTAAGAATAATTACATTACTGTGTATACATTTCCAAAATTATTATTAAAATAAAATAAGTGTCCTGTATGATTTATAAATTTTTTATTTTCACTGTACAGAAAATTTATGTTGAGGACTTCTACAACTGTCATGATTCTGAAGAGCTAGATAGAACAAAGGAGTTTTTGCCAATTTTTAATGAATTTAAAAACCCGCAACAAATATTTGGATCGTAAGTATATATTTTTTTTTTCACTTGTAGTCTACGAATGTATACATGAAAACTTCATAAATGCCTTTTTTTTTTTAATTAGCTTCATATATGTATATATATTTCAACATTTTCAGGTATACAATTGTGATGCATATATGTATACATAAATTCAGCATATTTAAATATATTTGATGATGTATTACTGACTAATTATGCTTTTCATAAATTTGTTTAGGTTGGACTGTGGAGTGTTTGTGTGCATGTATATGAAATATTTAAGTGAACATGGACATGGGGAAGAGAGAGGAGTTGTGTTCAATGCAAATTCAACAAATATGCCAGAACCAACTACACGAACCATACTACCTGATAAGTTCTCAATTACAGAAGTTCGCAAGTTTCGTGCTGAAATGATAAGTACATTTGTTGAAGATCCATTGAGATCTTGGCCAGCACACAAGCTCAAGAGGACAGAACATAGATCTACAGATGATGATTTTGCTTAACTCAATGATTTGGATGATTTTTAAGTTTTTTTCTTAATATAAAGTGACTGAAAAAATAATATTTGACTGTTTTACCAATTCAATTTAGTAAATTTATTATTTTTTTGGGATTTAGTTGGTTGGTGTTAAATGTGGATATGAAAATTTGGTATTTTGTGATATTAACCATATGGGTTAAATAGGCATTTTCTATAGTTATGATTGTAACCCTTATTTCTCCATAGTATTGATTTGGGGTTTTTATGGTATGAGTGTAAAAATTTGGAATTTGATAATCAAAATGCATAATGATGCCAAAAAATGCATAGTATATACACACTTTTAAATTCAGCTCCGTTTACATATCAAATAAGTAATAGTATACATTAAAAAAATGACATAAACTTGTACACCTTATTTTTTTTTTTTTTAAATGACCTTTTCCTCTATTGAATTTGTGCATTATATTGAATACTGCCGAATCAATGCCTTGGTCAGTGCACCATGTATACATGAACACATAAATTCAAGTTATTTTCCAACAAAACTGTTTAAACCAAAATTGCAGTAAACCAAACTAACATTTTAACCCAACCACTAAATAAGACAATTAGTAAGTACACGAGCCTCATCAAATGCCAAATAAGCAAAAAAATCACTTGACCCTACCTTACTAATCAACCCTAACCATCTAAAAGAATTTACGTAAAAATCAGGTTTCAATTGACCTGAAATACATGTTTAATTCGTAAAAAAATGATAAAGTCTCTTAAAAACCCATAATCTGTAATAGTTAACGGCTAAATAAAACCAACTTAAAATAAAATGTTTTAAAACCAAACCACAAATTTACTGAAAACCTATCATCAACCATAATTGAATGTATACAGGACTAATATAATGAAACTTTTGAGGCCAAAACCCAAAAATAAGATACATGGACATATATGCAAGACAAAATGCAAATAATGTTAAAAAAAATAAAATTATTTATTGGCAAATATCATTAAAAATTCAAACATAAATTGCTCAAAATTCATTGATCAAACAAAGGCGCCCTACAAGTTTTCCTGTTGTGGTTTCCCGGTTTGTCACATCTCCCGCATGTAATATTTCTGACATTCTCGCCTCTGGAACGAAACCTCCTCTTCTTTGGCCTACCAGGCTGTGTTTTACTGTTGGGCGGACGTATAAATTCTTCATTGCACAACCAATATAGTTGACCAATGGAAGGCACGGGGTAAATTGTCTCCGCATAAACCTCATGATATGTGGAAACATAAAAAAAAGGATCTACTAAATCATCCAAGCTTTTTCCACTTTTCTGAATGGCAACGGCTGCATGTGAACAAGGAATACCATTCAATTGCCACTGGTAGCAAGAACAAGTACGCCTCCCTATATCAACCATGACTGATGGAAATGAGCACACCTCATAAACATCAAGATTTGCAACTTTAACTTCCCATGTCCTACCTTCCTCAAGATTTTTTTGCAATTTCTCCACAATAATTGGACATACAACAGAATTCCAACTCAATGACTGTTTTCTAGAATCCGCTAATTTCACCATAATTTTTGAACGAATTGTATCAACTAGCTTCATCACAGGCTTGTCCCTCGCTTCCCCTATGAACGCATTGAACGATTCAGCAGCATTGGAATTCATCTCCCCATAGCGTTGACCTTCAAAAAAGGCATTGGACCAGTGCTTAGGGTACTGCAAATTTTTCAAGAAAGGATTAATTTTTTCTTTGCAACGGTATGCCTTCAAAGTTTCCATATGTTGATTAAACGAATCAACTGTTGGCGCATATGCACAATCTCCAAACTTGGATACGATCGCTTCCTTTGATTCACCCATAATCTTTCTTAGTTTGTCTCTTAAATTGTTCTTCAAGTGAACAATACAAAATGCATGGTGACAGTCAGGCCACATTCTAGGGACGGCTTCAACCAAACCTCCATGCCTATCAGAAACAATGGTGTACACCCGTTCGTCATCTATGATTCTTCGAAGGTTTTCAATAAACCAAGACCAATTATCGTCATTTTCAGCATCAACAACTGCAAATGCCAAAGGAAATATACCTGCAAATGAAAAAAAAGATTTAATTAAATAAATTGAAAAAATACTTGTATCTCAAATTTTATGATTATTATCAAATATTAAGTATATATTGCAACTAAGACAGATATACATGCGGAAAATTATCAATAACAAAGTCTACATAGTAATTAAAAATTTAAAAAATATATATAAATACCATTATTCCCGTCCTTGGCAGTTGCGGACAATACCATGCCTTTGTATTTTCCTTTCAAAAATGTACCATCGATGAACAACATTGGCCTACAATTGTTAAAACCATATATACATGCATAGAAGGTAAAAAATAATCTCTGAAAACGTGTTTCATTTTCATCCAACTCAAGTTTGAAGAAACTTCCCACATTCTTTCGAGATGCTTCGTCAATGTACCACCGTAACTCGTTGAATGAAGTTGACTCGTCCCCAAATAAAACACATTTAGCCTTTTCAAGACCAGACCAAGCTACACGATATGTAGCATCAATCCCATAGTCCGATCTCAAGTACTTCAAAACAGTAGTTGGACTTATGTCAGGACTGACTCGAACTATATCAATAATGCACTCACACACAAGGTCAGCGGAAACTCTCCTATTCTTGTTGGTAAGAATATACGTTCCACATGTATGAACTTTGTTCATCGTCTTGATTTGGATAATCTTGTCCCCTTCTTCACCGGAGCAATGAATGCGCCATTTGCAGTTTCTTTCCTCACGTAGAGCACATTCAACAGTGATCCTCCTAGGCTCGTTTTTCACAAATTCATAGTCAAACCCAAGCTTGACAGCAAATTTGCAAAGAGTAGAACGAAATTCATTTGCACCGCTATCAAAACATTGTCCGACATCTTTAATACCAAAAGCCCAAGGATCGGATAAAAGAGGTTTTTTCTTGTGAGGGCAATAATTTGGTAAACGATCAACCTCAGGTACAATTGGCGCACAAGTGTCAATGAACTCTGAATGGGAAACTACAGAAGACGAATTTCTCTCACTGTTATCATCTAAAACAATATCAGTAATCACAGTTACATCAAAGGTTGAAATCTGCATATGTGAAGCTACAAACAGCAAGTTATCCAAATCATCATCGTCATCAAGCATGCAGTTATCATGACCCGATAAAGAATATTTCAGTTTGATAGAAAAACGATCAAGATTGCACCATTTCATACATAAATGGTCAACTATCTTCCCATGACTTGGTTCGACTTTGTCAACCCGGAATAATGTGGTCTTGGAAAGGAATTTACATAAAAGCAAAACTGACGTATTCAAATCCATCTGAAATAACAAATAAAAAATCAACAAGTGTATAAAAAAAAAAAAAATTAAACTAGAAGTTAACGAGAAAAAATGAAGTATATATCTATATTGAAAGTACAAACAAATTAGCTAAAGAGAAGTTACATGCATCATTTTCACAGCCTATAAAACATCATTCATCTTTAAAAAAAGGTATACCTAGCCCATAAAACAATTTCAAAAATCATAGCATGTGACATAGCCCATCAAACCATTTCAGTAAATTAACATGCACATTGCATCAAAATGTATACATGAGTACTTCATAAATTTTAAAATTTGTTGGTTCTATGCCCGAACTTTGTTGATCATTCAAATAAAAAACTAAAACATCCCAATAAAAAACAAATATCCGGAAATGTATACATCAAACTTATTTGAAAGTTATCATAATTTTAATTGCATAATATATGTATACATGGAATGATTTATGTATACATCAATGAATACATCGACCTTAGTTAAAGTATTCATTATTTATATTGCTGTGTTTGTATGTATACATGACTATATTTATGTATACATCAATGGTTATTTTTCACCAGACAAGGTGAATGTTTATTATAGGTATACATTATAAGAAATTTTTCATGAACGATCAAATCTGTAAGTAGAAAAAAAAAAGAGAAAATATGAATCTATTATTAATGTATACATTTAATAAGAGTCCCTGTTTTTAAAAAGCATTTATAGAAAAGTTGGTATAGGTCTCTGTTTTTTGTAACCGAGTCCCTGTTTTCTAATAGGTGATCAATGTTCTAAGAATCTAAAAAAATGATCAATATATTCATGTTCTGGAGAATAAGAGATGATAGAAATAATAAAGGAAGTTATTAACTTAAATCTACTAATCTTAGAGAACATATAAATATAATAAAGTAAACAGAAACTTAGAATTACCTGAACTGTAAATCCTGCCGGAGAAGAATGATGAACGGAGTGAGAAATCAAATTGACACCAGAGATGTTTAAAGCCTGGAAAAAAATGGAATTAACGGAAACTATATCCCGTAAACAATAATCTGCCCTCTAAGATTAATATAAAATGCTAAGAACTTTGGAATCAAAAAAATCGTTTGATTCAAATGAAAAATATACACCGGAAAATGAGAAAAGAAATGAACTCCGGCTGATGATATCCCGTTCAAAATCTAGACCCCAAATTTGAATTCAAAAATAAACTTACCATATCCAACAAAACAAAAAGATACCGGCTGAGATTAAGAGATCTGAATTCAAAAAAACTTTCTATATCCAAATAATTAGCTGCATAAATTTCAAATAAATGCCCATCATTAATATGGAAAATTTAAAAACTTGCTAAAAAGAAGGAAGGGGTATAATAGACAAATATAAATCAAAGTTGACTCCGAAATTGACCTGTAGGGGGGGATTGGTATAGATTCAAGTTCATTGGGCTTCTTGATAAATAAGATCCTACATAGGGGGTAATTGATCATTTTCCCTAAACTATATATAAGGTGCACCTAGTATGAAATTGAATAAGGTTACTTGATTAGAGTCGATCACCATTGACATTTAGAAAAACTAACCGTTGGATTAGATAAACACATTGTGAATGCCATGCTCGCAAAAAATCATAGCGATCCAATGGTCAATTTTGAGTGATGACTAGAAGATTTGTGATATTTTGAAGAACAAAACATACAATTTTTTACATTGGCATTTTTAAAAAATAAACCATTAGATTATTATGATTCTTTGCAATCGTGGTTTTATTCATAAGAAATTTGTTCAATCCAACGGTGGGATTTGTATTTTACAAATTATGGGTCTTTTCTTTTAATAAGTCTTAATTACAATTAAATGAGTCTGTTCGCGAGTTTATTTGGTATTTTTTATTTTATTTTTTCATTCATGAACTCACTAAATTTTTGAAAAAGGAAAAAATTTTATTTAGTAGAAGTCACAAATTATCTTTTTTAATTAAGAATCTCATATATTTTTAATTAAAATTATTATTTTTTGACAACAATCTTTAATTTTTTTTTAATTTTTAACTCTAGTGAATCTTTAAAATTTTTAACTATGGTGTTACAACTCTTTCCTACAAAAATTGTATACATTTGAAATATGAATATAAAAATAAGTTTTTTTTTTTTTTTTTTTTTTTACATTGTAATTTAAATATACTAAAAGAAAGTGAAAAAAAAAATTGACAAAAAAAGCTCGTTAGCCCGATCCATTAGCTGTTAGTTCGATCCATTAGCCCAATTCAGTCCGGTCCATTAGCCCAATCCAGTCCGATCCGGCCATTTATCTTAGTGAACTAGTCTAATGGACCGGATTGGACAGGCATTTTCTTCTTATTGGACAGGCTTGATCCGGTCTGATAGCTTAACGGGCCAAACCTGATCCCATCCAATAGCCCGTTAGTCCACTTTCTTAACTGGACAGCCCAACCCGTTCCGCCCATTTTGCACCAGTAGTCCTACTCTACTGGCTCACATGCATCTCAGGTACCAATCACATGCATGCAGTCCAGGCTGCTGATGTGGATGTGGTTTGTTTCATACAAAACTATGTACTATACGTGTGTGGTGTCTCTCTCTATCTCTCCCCAGTTAATTATTAATCATAAATTAAGGTGGTGTTGTGAAGGGACAATGAGGGAGTAAATATATAAATTAAAACAAAAATGCTATACAAACAGAAACTTTAATCCGAATTTAAAAGATACCATAATGTGTTATATTTTGAGTGGTGTGTGAAAAAGATAGAATCTATTTGAATGAATGACTAAACCACTCAAAGCATGACACAACATGGTGGTTTTTAAATTCAGGTTAAAATTTCTGGTTGCGTAGCATTTTTAAAATTAAAATTTTATATATCCTTGGCAGTATAACTGGTTTAAAAGCGCGTCAACTTGCGCATGCAAACTATATCTATATATATGAGACGTGCATATATAGTGGTAATAGACAGGGCCGACCCTGAGGTTTTGGATGCCCTAGGCGAGCTCTTAAAAAGATGCCCCTATTGACTATTTTTTTTTTTTTTTTGCAAAATTTTAGTTATTGAACCTTAATTTCTCATAAGCTAAAACCTACAACAATCAATTCACAACATCCGAACCACCTATCATCATTACGAATATAATTAAACTAATAAATTAAAGAAGACCTACAACAATCAATTCAAAAAGAGGGTTTTCAATAGGATCACTCCCGAAGCTCCTGTCATCATTACGAATATAATTAAACTAATAAATTAAAGAAGACCTACAACAATCAATTCAAAAGGAGGGTTTTCAATAGGATCACCCCCGAACCTTCTATCATTATTACGAATATAATTAGACCAATAAATTAAAGAAGACCTACAACAATCAATTCAAAAGGAGGGTTTTCAATAGGATCACCCCCGAACCTCCTGTCATCATTATAAATATAAATAGAGGCTAAATAGTCGAACATACCCGAGTAATCCGAGCATTATCACTATCTCCATCAATTACTAAAACATAGCTGACTTCGATCTTCTTTTTTTTTCTGTTTTCTAAAAGGAAAAAAAAAAACACTTTATAAATGCAAGGAAATATATAATTAAACATAAATGTACAAATATTGTTTAACTTTTTATGTAATTACCTGAAAAATCAACATCCCGAAAAAAATAAAAAATCATTAGCAGCAAGCCAGCAACACATCACATAAATTTTGATCTTCTTGCTTTTGCACCCGCAAAGTTGTTAATTAAAGTGTCATACTCAAGCTTTCGAAATCATTTTCAATGGATCAAATGGCTAGTTTATTCAATCTTTCTTGTGACATTGTCAACCAAAGGTAAGCTTTGATCAACTTCAACTTCGAAAAACTTCTTTCTCCCGAGGCATGGTGAGTAATATCCTATCGCCAATCCATGCATTTGGGAAATAACCATCCATTACTTTCAAATGATTCAACACTTCAATCGGTCTTTTTATTTCTTATGGCAAAACATTTCTCAAGACTTGCAATTCGGAAAATAAAAATTTATATATATTAATTATGAATTTCTCACCATTACATCAATTAATAAAAATTTCAAAATTGTTATGCAAAACTCAATTTTAGTTATGCAAAAAGGAAGAAAATTACAGTCACATATAATTTTGTTATACTATAACAATTTTGTGGGTAATTTTTTTCCATCTAAAAATTAACATGCTTGCTTTCAAAGTTTAAACCCAAAATTGTTATGCAAAAAGGAAGAAAAAAGGAACAATTTCAAAATTGTTATTTGAAATTTCGGATTAGATTTATTGCATAACTTTTAGTTAATTGGAATCCCATCTAATTTCTCCGTCGATCGACTTTCAAAATTGTTATTTTAACGAAATCCTAAAAAACCCTAAAAAATTGTAACGAAACCCTAAAAAATTATATCAATTAATAATCATAGAGAAGGCAACTATACCAAAAAATCTTAAAAAATTGTAACAAAACCCTAAAAAATTTGTAAGCAAACTCTAAAAACTAAAGAATAAAAGAACTTACCGGTTGGAATTTGGAACAGAGCCGTCGCCGTGAGCTTTCACAGTGAGCCGTCGCCGATGCCCACCGCCGCATGCCGTTGCGAGAAAGAGAGACTGTGGGTGAGTCCGTGAGTGACTAAGTGAGTGAGTGGGTATGTGGACTGTGGTGAGTCTAGTGAGTGGTGACTGTGCGAGACTGCGAGAGAGAGATTGAAGTACTGAAGTCTGAAGAGAAAATGGGAGGGAGATAAGAGATGGGCTAGATTGGGATTTGGGAGCGAGAGAAAGAGTGAAGTCTGAATGTCTGATTCGTCTCAAGAGAGAATCGGAAAATGGGAGGGAGATGAGCTGGATTGGGATTTGGGAATAGTTTTTTTTATTATTTTTTTGTTTGGGCTAATGCTTTGGGTTGGATT
>JAESVK010001193.1:57769-99832 GCA_017140935.1 Hamamelis virginiana
TACTTTCCAATAGAATCAAAATATTTTAGAGGAAAAATAGGAGAATAATACATTAATATATGAATAATATAATCCCAAGGACCTTCAGACTTATAATTTCCAATAGAATCAAAATATTTTAGAAAAAAAAAGGAGAATAATACATTAATATAAGAAGAATATTAGATAATCAAGAATAAAATAACAGTCTTATCTTATCTTCTTGAAAAAATTCAAATTTTGAATTTGAAATAAATAAGGAATTGTTATAAAAGGAATATTGGATAATAAATATGTAACCGACACAAACTTCCTACATATCATATTCTTTTTTGACTATGGAAGTATGTGTCATAAAAAATAAAATAAATAAATAAAAATTGGCAATCAGCTATTAGAATTTGAATTTTAGGGCCTAATGAGTTAGAAAAAAAAATCAGGGATTTGATAAAATCCAAGTTTGATTTGAGGGACTTATCATTAAAAAAACCCTACTTTTTTTTTTTAGTACTTAAATCTCTCTCCTATGTTTCGAAGCAACAGCAAAAAAGAATGACTTTCGATAATGTCTATGACAATAACAACAACCAAGCCATTTAGGTTTATCTTGAAAATGACTTACTAATGCGTCTAGATTTGCTGTTGATCTGACATTTGATCAACAACTATTGATCAAGCGTTGGATGGACGACACGCAAGCAAATATGGTGATCCAAAGGTTGTAGATGGAAACACGTGGTTGGGCGTCGTTTTGGGGCGAAAAGGCCATACAGAGTTAACGGAGTTAACGTTTGGCCAAAGGTTTAACTCCCCCAAATTTTTGGATTACCGCCCAAATCACCTCAATTCAGTCCACGCTCTCCTTTCCCACAAGTTCTCTTGCTCTCTCTCCATCTCTCCTCACGACCTAAAAATTGCTTCTCTCTCTCTCTCTCTCCCCCCCTCATGGTAGCTTGCTCACTCTCTCACCTCTGTATATCTCTCCTTCTTTGTCTCCCACCTCTGTAAATCTCCATTCTCCTCATGGGACATCCCAACTATCTCGATTGATCAATCACAAATAGGTATGTGACTTGTGGATGTAATGGCCATCAGAATCAATTATGTAACTTGGCTGATGAAATGCGAGAAAAAAATATGCCAAATAAAACATAAAGTTTATTGAGCATCAATTGTTTGACAAATTGTCACAATAAAATCTGTTTGACAAAATGTGAGTGTCTCTCTCTCTCTCTCTCTCTCTCTCTCTCTCTCTCTCTCTCTCTCGATTTACATATCTCATGACTTTTAAGAGAAAATGGAGGGCTTTGAGAAGGTTATATTGATGAGATAGAAGGTTGGCCCCCTCACATGTCTAATAAACTTCAAGTCATTCAAACCAGAGTTGACTATGGACTGCCTATAGTCGACTATGGCTTTGCAACTTCTGCAGAATTTTTAGATCTGTGAAGCCAAAGTCGACCATGGGCTTCCGTCAATAGACTATTGACATACAAATTTTGTAAAATTTATGTTCTCTCTCAAGGGTAGGTGCACCTAATGCAAGTTGCATCAAGTAACTACATTTAGAACCACTTGTCAAATATATTCTAAAAAACTGTTTGTTAGATTATATACCCCTTTTATGTATATCATGTCTGCAAAAATATCATAGTGATTCAATGGTGTGATTTTTGGCAGGAATGACATACATAAGAGGATTATCTGATCTGACGGTCAATTTTTCAAAATATGCTCTGCAAGTGGTTCTAAATGAGGTTACCTGATGCAACTTGCATCAGGTGCACCTAACCTTAGCATTCATGTATATATGTATGATATGGATTTTTAATATATGTATCCTTTTAGTTTGATTTTGGATTTTTTTTGAAAATTTTAATTTGGGTTTGATTTTAGATTTAAATGAAAGAGATGGTGGTTGGTTTGTCGGAGTAGCCATGGATGGTAACCTTAGCATTCATGTATATCTGTATAATATGGATTTTTAATATATATATATGTATCCTTTTAGTTTGATTTGTATTTGATTTTGGATTTTAAACTTAACTTTGTTTTTGAGCTTATTTATTTCAATTGTTGAGCTCAACTTGAGAAAGATATTATATATATATATATATATATATATATATATATATATATATTAAATTAAATAAATGATAATAGACTCTTAATTTCGAGATTGTTCATTATGGAATAGACGAATCAAGCTAGTTTACTGTTATTTTTTAAATCATTAATTTATCAAGCCAGATCCATTTATCAAGCTAGTTTACTTTACTTTTCAGCAATGCTGTATATCTCAAATAGGTCCTCAAGTCCTTTCATCATTCACTGTCAAAAAATTAATTATCTTTCTAAATTTCGAAGATAAAAAAAATAATGTTGAACATGAGAATGCTTATAAATATTGTAACTTGGGCGGTGCAGGCAACATCAAAACACATACATAGCACATTGAAGAACTCAAGCATGGCAATCACAAATATGATTGGGCCTCTAGAACAAATGGCCTTGGCTGATCATCCTGTTAGAGGCTTGTACTATTTGCCTGTCTGCGTTCCTCAGGTCCGTATATATTTTACTGCTTTCTTCTTTTCTTACTTTTCTTTTGAAAATAAATAAATAAATTATAAGATTGTCAAGAACAAAGGCCTGAGTGACTCCTAAAATTAGGCCCCACAATTTTATACTACTGTACTTTTGTTTGCTAATATTCATACAAAATTTGGTGGCATATATCATCATACACTAAAAGAAAAGGCATGCAGTAACGATAATAGAGTTGTTTGATTGCTGAGAAAATGTGGAACTCTAATTGATTTTGAATTCTTTGATTCCAAGAAAATAGGGTAATTGGGGGGACTATTTTTTAGAAAAATTTTGAGGGCCAAAGGCGACCGGTTGCTTGGGTTGCCCTTAGGGCTGGCCTGACAAAGTCAAGGTTATTTACCCTTTTTATCAAAGTAGGCACATGACTTCAGCATGCCAAGTACGTACAAAAGAGATTCTTCTAGAAATGGGTAATAAAAAGTCAAATTTTACTGTTTACTACAAGTTGAATCGATCCAAAGAAATGGTGTATCATCCACCATGCTTGCAGTTAACAAAACCCGAAACTGCTAACAACTTGTATCAATCCACATTTACTCTGTATCGATCCAAGTTGTTCTATGTATGCAGATTCTATTCCTGCAGGCATTGTATATCGAACCATGATGTATTTGGATCAAGCCACGTATAAAATATAGCATAAATTAAACTCAATTTAATACACCCTCTCTTGTCTTAGCAACACCCTAGACTAATTCTAATCACCTATAGGTCAAAACTAAGTTTCTAAGTCACTCACCATCCTAAACTTGTAGATTCAAGTTGTTTTAATTAAGTTTGTTGTAACTTCAAACATGCTTCCTTAATACTTTAGAAGATTAAACTTGTGGATGAGGACTTTTAGGAAACCAAATTATATTCATAAGAATATGCCAATCTGAATAAAACCTAACATGGTTATTGTGAGAAAGTTATGAACCTCACTCCTAACTCTTTACTCAAAATACATTTCATATTTTTATATAATAAAAAGTAAATATTATAGAAAAGTTAAAACTTATACTTTATTATAAATTATTCGTTAACCAAATATTTGTGACATGATGAGTGTAACATGATGAGAGTTATATATTTGTGGATGAGGACAAAAGTAGTGTCAACAATTTTTTCGCGTGAGTGTAACATTATGAGAGTTATATATTTAGGAGGGTATATATGCCTGATTCACCGTATAATTTGATGAGTGTTATACATCTAGGAGGGTATTTTTGCCCTGTTCACCATATAATTTTTTCTCTCCATTGGAGAAGAGCTTGTTAAAAGAGCACCATACCCTTATTAAAATCATAATTAAAACTCAAATATTCGATCATGTCATTTTTTAGCCATTATAACATGCTGCATGTTGATATGGAGTTGCAGAGTCTTGTCATAGGAATTGTAAGTTACATGGGAAAGCTAAGAGTTGCAGTGGGATCGGAGAAAGGCTTAATTGATCCACAGAAGTTCAAGTCATGCGTGGAGAATGCCTTTGAGATAATATACAAAGCTGCCTGCAAAGCTCCACTTCCTGCAGATTCTTAAGTTTATACACCCAAATCTTATTTAGATCATTCTCTACATCACCATTTGATCAAAGATTATTATTTATATTTTTATATTTTTCACTAAGAGAGAACAAAAATTATTGCTAATAATGCCTCAATTTGTTGCAAAAGTCCATCAGCGACGAAATCGGCAATGTTGCTAAGTCCTTGAAAATGCTATGTCATTAATATTTTCTTTTAAGTTTGTTTTATAAGTTTTAATTTAAATTGTTTAGGAAAATAATATGTTTGGGCTTGTAATTTTTCATAAAATTTTACCAAAGTTTCAATCTAGGCTAAAAACTTTCAATTGACTCGATTTAGTGACAAATTAAAAGTTAAAGTTTTAATGTAAACCAAAATGTGAGTATGTGACGACCATTAGTAAAATTAACGGAACAGCCCCATGGCCTCTAACGTAGCTCTAGCATGGCAAGTCAATGCCGAGTTGCAAGTCAATGCTGACGTAACATGTCGGTGCAAATCACGTGAAGAAACCTCATGGGTTAATTATGTTTTAGTACCTACCTTGAACTTTATACAAATTTTCAATTTGGTTCACAAACTTTTAATTATAGAAATTTTAGGACAACTTTAAAAGTAAGATGTCAATGTAGTCCCAAAAAAATATATATATTTAAGGGTTGCCTCCCCTGAGTTTAGGCAAAATTACAAAATCTCCCCTTAGATTTGAAAAATGTCATCGCCTCCCTAAGGTTTGGATTTATGTTCAACAACCTCCCTTTTTCAGTTGGCTTACTTTGAAAGATTATATCTCCTACATATGAATTCCAATTTGAGTGATTCAAATTGTTATGGAAAGTTTTCATACCATACTTTATATTGCAACTTGAATAATTTGATTTGGCTTTGAATGAAAAAGATATAGACCTTCAAAGTTGGGAAAAAATAATATTTTTTTCAAGTCAATTTTTTGGGAGAAAAATGTGATTTTGTTTCCAAACTTGAAGGTTTATAACTTCTTTGTTTCACAACAAAATCAAATGATTCAAGTCGCTATCAAAAGTATAATATAAGAACTTTACATTGAAACTTGAATCACTCTTATCAAATTTATAATGTGAGAGATATGATTCTTCAAAGTAGGCTCATGAGCTAATAAAAGTTGCAACAATATGACAAACAAGGCAACCTGCCTACTTTGAGCTTGTTTTCTTTCAAATTTCAAGGAAGGTATTGTATACCACCTAACTAGTGCCAAAGTAGAATGTATCCGCTTTCCATAGAAACTTGAATCACTCAATTTGGTGTTGAAACGAAGAAGTTCAACGCCTTCAAAGTTGGAAAAAAAAAATCATATTTTTCTGCAAAAAAAAAAAATGACTTTGAAAAATGTGATTTTTTTCTCACAATTTTAATGGCTTGTAATTTTTTCACTTCAAAGTCAAATTAAATTATTCAAGTTACAATCGAAAGTATGCCATGAAAATTTTCCATAACAACTTGAATCACTCAAATTAGAGTTCATATGTGGAAGATATAATCCTTCAAAATAGGCTTGCCGAAAAATGGAGATCTTTGAACATAAATTCATACCTTATGGAGGTGATGGCATTTACTAAATCTATGGGGAGACTTCGCAATTTTTCTTAAACTCAGGCGAGGCTTATGTAATTTACTCTTAATTTTTTAAAAATTCTTTTGGACTACATTGATACTTTACTTTTAAAATTGTCCTAATTAAAATCGCTACAATTAAAAGTTTATGGACTAAATTGAAAATTTATATAAAGTTCTTAAGGTATTAAAACGTAAATAAACCGTGAGATCTCCTCACGTGATGAACCCTGACATGCCATGTTAGAACCACGTTAGCATTGAATTACCATGTCAGCGCCACTACAATGTTGACTTGCCACGCTAGCACCGCTGTCAGCGTCCACGTGGTTGTTCCATTAATTTTACTGACAACAGTCATATTTTGGCCTACATTGAAACTTTAACTTTTAACTTGTCAATAAATCAAGTCAATAAAAGTTTTTGGCCCAGATTAAAACTTTGGTAAAAGTTTGTGGTACTTTAACTTAATAAAATTCTACCTTTAGTAACTTGGTTGTACCATTTTGTTTGGAATATGCTAAAAATTTGGAAAAAAAAATGAAAATTGTTGTGAGTACCACTACTATTTTTTTTTTTTTTTAAAAAAAATTATAAGAATGAAAAATAAAAAAAATAAAAATTGAGAAGAGAGCGGGGTTCCACTTAACTAATAGCAAACTCCACTTTGCATAGAGATTCACACTCATATGATCGAATGGCCATAAATAAGCTTGATGGACCATAATAAACTATAAAATTATATGTAACTGTTCGCTGCATGAAAATT
Organism: Hamamelis virginiana; assembly: GCA_017140935.1. Lineage (NCBI taxonomy): Eukaryota > Viridiplantae > Streptophyta > Magnoliopsida > Saxifragales > Hamamelidaceae > Hamamelis > Hamamelis virginiana. The sequence continues at coordinate 64,232 of JAESVK010001193.1, forward strand.
TCTACAATTGGCAGCCGCGCGCTTATGGTATTTTGAGTTGAAGGGGGCGTGCCAGAAAAGTTAACCTTACCACTTTTCAAGATGATTGGCTCGAAGAAAGCCAAAATGACTTCTAATCAGGCAATTATGTAATGGTTCGAATTTGCCTCAATGAAGAAGACTTTAATACCTTAGGCAAATTAATGAATCAAACTAAAACAAAGTAAAAATAGAAAATAAAATGAATTGGAGAAACCACATAATTATAATATTACCTCAATTTCTGGTACAGCAATCATACAACTTCTGTTAAAGCTCTTCGATGCAAGGAATGGTTTAGAATAAAGGATCCAAAAGGCTAAGTTGCCTAAACTAAGTTACTTAAGCTAAGTTAAGGGAATTATGAATTTGAGACTGAGTAAAGGACATTACAAACTGGAAATTGAGTAAAGGAAATCACGAACTGGAAACTGAATAAAGGAAATTACAAGCTGGAAACTGAATAAGGGAAATACAATTTGAAACTAAGTAAAGGAAATAAAGATAAAGACACACGTTTAGTGTGGTTGGTTTGGTTGAGGAACCAGTGGTTTTGGAACCTTTTGCAATTATGTCTCTTCCTCTACTTATAGACTTCGTCGGTAACTCCATTGGATATTGCCGTGACACGTGTCCAGGCTGACATCTTAACTGTCTCCAAGTTTTGCCTCCAAATCCATGTATGATGATCCAATCATAAGAAGCCCTCGTGGAACTGTTTTAAACATTTGAAATGAATAACTGCTAAACGGTTATTTAGCAGCTATTATTTTAAATCTTCAAAATGCTTAATTCTACTGGGAAATGAAACCAAACAGTTTGGCACTTTTTAAATAAAAATTAACTTTTTTGCGGTTACTAGCAGTTATAAGGTTCAATTTCAAAAAATCATTTTGATTTTCAAAGATGAATAACCACTAGATTTGGTCACTGTTTCGCCTCTTCAAGGCAAAGTAATTACTACTACAAAAAAAGGCTTTAAGGACGGTTTTAAACCGTCCTCTAAAGTCTTTGAGGACGGTTGGGTTGCGTCTTCTAAACCACTGTCATCTTTTATTCAAGGACAGCTTTTGAACCGTCCTCAATTCCTTACATAAGAGGACGGTTCAAAACCGTCCTCTAATGTCTTCAATTTAAGGACGGTGTAAACTGTCCTTAAATAATAAATTTCAAGGACGTCCTCTAATGTCTTCAATTTAAGGACGGTTGATGACCGTCTTCTAATATATCTTTTTTAGGACAGTTTTAAACTGTCTTCTAATCTCAAATTTGATGACGGTATAGAACCGTCTTCGAATCCTTCTATATTGAGGACTGTTGATTACTGTCCTCAAATCTAACTTTGAGGATAGTTAAAAACTATCCTCAAAAAAGTGGAATTGACTTTTTTTTATTAAATCTTCACTTGTGTTTCTTGTACCGCTACCAACAAATATATATATATATATATCATCCATTAAACACAATTTATTGGAACTAATAATAAAATATTGCTATTAAAATAATAGTCTTAACACCAAAACCCCACATCCATTCTCACCCAAACTCACATCTGTACAAGATTGTTAAATATAAGAAATGACGTTCCAATTACATATCCAATCCATAAGTTCCCAAAAAATTGAAAACAAGTCTATAGGCAGCAATAAATGTCCTCGGTCGTGCTACAGTGATTGCTTTCAAATGCAGTAGGAGCCTACATAAAATCATAGAAATGCAAATTAATTAAGTACCATAAATACACATGTCACCAATGATATTCTATAACACACAAAAGTGCATTATTTAATAATTAGTTAAAACTCAAAAATGTTATTTTTCTTATCACATCGCTGCGTTTGTTTTCATCTTTGAGACAAAATTCCGGTAGAGTTTCATCTGTATTTACAACATTTCCAAATTTTCTCCTGTGAAAGGCAATAACTACAATATCTACACATATAGCAAACAAATCCAAGTGGGTCTCCATCCAAGAAAACTACAATTGTGAACTATAAGCACCACAAGAAAGACAGATGTGGGGATGATTTGCAAATTTAGTTTCCTTTTGGTGGTGATTATTTGTTCTACTAGTTTTCTTGGTTTTTAGCCTTTTGTACTTTTCTTCTTTTCTTAAAGGACTGCTATTTCCTATAAAAAAATAAAATAAAATGAACCTCACATAACTAGCTTAATTATCATACACTATGCAAAATTGTGGTAATCTTGGTATTTACACATAATTTAGCACAATGACTATTTGGCATACATAGAAAGACTTGCATAGGATAGATTGTGAAATAGTGTGGATGGTCACAAATTATTTGAACTGTGTATGATTGATTTGGACAAAATTGAATAGTTACCATGAAATTTCCTATAATAGAATAAGATAAGTAGGGTCCTAGAAAGAATAGATGCAACAAATGATATATGGCTTAGATTTAAAATATCAGTCTAGTTTCAAACCTAGTATAAGATAAACAAAGCAAGATAATAGTGTGTCATGCAAACAGTGTTCTATGTTTCAATTTCCTTAAAATGAGTTATGTCCAACTTGAAGCAAAGATAGCAGCTGACTCTATTGTCATCAAGACTAAACTCAATGTAGATAAAAGTAAAGATAGGAAAAGTAAGACTTACATTTAGGTCTGTGTTTCAACTTAATATGTCCACTAGCAGTTCTCGTTTCTTTAGCTGATAAAATAGTTAATGTATTGTTAGAGTCAAAGATAACTGACTTCATAAGTCAGTACAGCTTAATTTACACCTGTGAAAATGGAAAAATCAAAAGGAAAGTGATGCTTTACAAAGTTTCTTGTATGTTAGAATTCTTTCCCAATGCGGAATTTAAAATTTTAGAATAAATCAGAAAAACAACGTAAATGTGAAGCAAACATATACATATGGTATACCTAACAATTTTGCTTCTGTTCAACATCTGGGGAAAAACTAAACCAAAACAAAGCAACCATTGCCAACTGCCACTAAACTTGGTATAAGGAGTTTAGCATCTAGAATAACAGATAAACAAGAATTCACCTGTCCCACAGATTGTAAGAACCAGTTTTAATATAGCAAATCTATGTATGCAATAGCTTTAATTTAGATTCCTGTATTCAATATAATATATGGCAAAGTCAAAACAGAAATGATCAAACAGACAAATAATAGACAACTTCTGAAAACTGAAAGCAATAGCTAATGTAGTTAAAGAAGGTACTCTGGCTATTATTACGTCTTGATTATCATAGAAGTGACAAATAAGATTTAAACCTGATTGGTTTTCCACCGGCAATCGTAGTTTGACAAAGTGACTAATAAGGTTTATTATGATAATTTGACAGAAAAACAAGTATAAAAAGGGAGAGACAAGTATTGTATCATTCTTATGTATAAATAAAGAAACACAATTGGAATCCTGTTTTTCATTCTGCCTAAGGTCAAAATTTATGTCAAATCCCAGTACATTAGTTCTTTTCTGATAAAATATCCAACTTGGGTAAACCCTGCAAGCTTTTATTTTTTCTACTAATGAACCACTGGCAAAAAGAAGAAAAGGATATGAAGGATGAACAACCAGTATGTCATAATAACTTAAAAATTCACACCTATAAGGTATATGTAGAACAAAGAAATAACAAATATCTTGGGCAAAATGCACATATACACAAATAAATATACGTTCAAGCACACAAGCATATACTACACACGCGCGCGCGCGCGCTCTTCATATAAACCAATTACATAATAGAATAGAGAACCTTACAGCAATAAAAGGCAACTTAGACATGTATAACTCCATTAAATCCTCCATCACAAAAGAAAAGGGTATTAGAGAGTGAAAAAGGTGGTCCATGGGGGAAGAATGAAAAACACAAGAGTAACAATGTAATGAGACAAATATAGATATTGAATGAACATTAATTGTATTCCATATTTCGAATCATCTGTAGGAGTGGGGTGTTTAGCTCAACGTGCTCAAATTTCATAAAAGAGAATCAAATCATGTGCGTTATTGTCCAGAGTGCCTTATCGCAACTATTACTCCCAAAAGCTCAAAGCATGACACATTTTCCAACTAAATCTATCCATCACAGTGGCATTCCTCTGTCATTTAGCACATTTTATCTAAAGGATAGTTTATAATCTGGGAAATGAAAACAACATATTAATCAGAAATATAAAATTGTTTACTCTTTTCAAAAATACAATAAGAGAACAATATATTTTTTACTTTCTCAAAAATATAAATTTCACATAACTTCCTTGATTGAAAAAGGAAAAAAATAAAATAAAATAAAAAATCTCCTATGTAACGATATACTCTTCAATTAACAACTCTGAAACTGAGACAAGCAAAACAAATACTTCAAACAACCCAGAGGATTGACAAAGCCATGAAAAAGAATAGCAGTGTAAAATATAAATATTTATATTTTCCTTCCTTTTCCAAGAGACAGATTTCCTTCTAAACAAACAGATAAAATATAAATCAATTCTATTATGTTAGAGAACTTCAGTTTTCAGCATTAACAAATCTCGGTGATGTTCAACACGGTAACAGTGCCAGAGAATAAATTAAAAACAACTAGGAAACCAATCATAGAATGCTGAATAAATAAATTATCAAACACAATGAGTAAACAGTAAAGTAGAACATTTGATGTTTCCTTTTAATCTATTTATCTGAGAGGACTGGAACCCCAAAGATGCCAGTGGACTACCAACTGTTAATTTAAAATATCAAAGCACAAAAGTAGGCAGACTGGATTAAAATGTGTTGAGGTAGCTCATAACACTAAACTGCTTCTAGTGGGCATTAATTACAGAGTCAGATTTCAATTTTACAAGTATGAATCAGATTCTAAACTGATACTTCTTATGAGTATTCATATTTATATATACACACCTATACACATGTATACTCTGTTAGTTAGTTCATTGAGTCCCCTAATAACACAATAAAGGTCTTATTTTAGTAGCATAATCATATTCAACAAACACTCTTGTATGCACCTAAAAATGAAAATGTGAAAGAAGACATAGGGAATATCTCACCTGAGAAAGAAAGAGCTCCTCTGTTTTGTTCTAATTTTTCTTCTCTTTCACTTTCTTCTCACTTACCCTTTCTTTCTTTCTTCTCTACATTTTCTTCCATATCCCCTTTTGTTTCTACTGTTGGTAAGAGCAGCAATATTTTTACTACTGCTGGCTGAATGTACATACACATTTTTAAATTACACTCTCTCTCTCTCTCCCTATAACATTGAGATCTCTCTCTCTCTCTCTCTCTCTCTGTCTCTCTCTCATTGGATCAGATAAGAAGAACAATATTTTTCCTTAACTAAGGCTCAAGATGAAAAATCTTGGGTTAAAGTCTGGGTTCTCACAAACAGCCACCATAACAGATCGCCCCAAACAAACCACCCAAAACCCATTCAGGCAAAAAACCAAGCACCTAGCACCCTCAACCCCGAACTCCCTATCTCTACTGCAAAAGAAAAACTGAACAGAAACCAATAGAACAGGCCATTGCTCAACAGAAACCATGAATCATATATGCTAACCCAAGCAAAAAAGGAAAAAAAATTCCAATCCCATAATAATAAATACAAAAATATAAGATAAAAAATCACAAATACATTGTTACCAACATTCAAGAACACAAAAATTATAAAGAACAAAATTAAAATAAAATAAAAAACAAAAACGAACACAAAAATGGAAAAACCTACCTTAAATTGGAGCCATGGGCTCAGATCGACAAGCACACCAAATGAGAAAGCTTTATCAAAGTGTGAGAACTCGCCGATGTGGTGTACGATCTACAGATTTGGAAGCAAATCAGCATCGTGTAGAGGAGCAGAGAGGAGAAGTCACGAGCGTCATTTGGCAGAGCAGAGAGGAGAATTCGCTAGCGCCGTTCGCCGTTCCCTGTTAATCGGAAATGATGGGCTTACTCTTGATGGTCGATTGAGAGAGACTGTGCTTATGGCCTGTGATGAGCCGTGGTTGAGTGAGAGGGAGTGAGAAAAACTTGATTGCTGGATATGATGGTCGAAGAAGGTGGTCGGAGATGATGTGAGCTAGGGTTTGGCAGCCAGGGAGGGGCTTCGTGGAACTAGGCTGGGGTTTCGTGAGAGTACTCCTCACGATTGCGAATGGCTGCCGCCTAAATTTTGGTTAAAAACCTAACTTAATTATTTTGGAAAAAAAAAAAAAACCCTCAAAATGACATAGGGCAAAGCATAAAACGCTAAATGTAATATAGTGGACAGTTATTAGCTATGCTTATAAGTAACCTAATTCAAGACAGTTGGGGGATCTGCTGTCAAATATTATTCTATAAAGACAGTTATTTAAATCTGTCCTTATAACCCTTACCTTTGTCAACAGTTATGAATGCCCGTCCTCTTTTGTCATGTATGAGGACAATTGGCAAAACTGTCCTTGTTTCTATGTCCTCTAAAGCATTTTTTGTAGTAGTATATATATATCACAGCTTGCCAACCTGAATGACTACCATAGTTCCAACAGCAGTTGCCACATGCACTGCCCTTAAAGTGGGAGGCTCTCCAAAGGGAGCGATGCTGTAAAGTACACTCATTATAAGCTCACAATCAAATTAAAGTCATTTCGCAGAGAAAAAATGCAGCAATTACTATATGAAAAAGCATAATAAAATTGTTGTGAGCTAATAAGTGACTCTCAAGACCATACATACCTAGACCATTTATTTGTTAACACATCATAACAGTGCACATCAGCAGTGGCACCCGCTAATCCTGCAATTCAAGTGCAACCTTAACGATTATAAGCGTCTAAAACCATGAAACTCCACAGAGAAATCACTTAAACATCTGGAACTTAATATTCAAGCTATTTCATCAAATACCTCCTCCCCTCAGTAGAAATTTCTTTCTACTTATTAGAATGATGCAGCAAAAACAGTTGGTACTTCATAATTCATCTCCTACTTATATTCCAACTAAGAAATCATAGTTAATTGTAGAACATACCACAAATTCACCGAGGTGTACATACGTGCAAAAAGAAGAGCTGTTGATCATGTCGATCTCTTCAAGGACACAACACACTAGAGTTTTTTTTTTCCCCTCCATACATACATACATACAGATATATATTAGTCATGTCCATCAAACCATGAAAACTACTACAACAATCTCAAACCCCAAAAACAAAACTACATGTCGATCCAATACATGAAACTCATATATATAGCATGATGATTACCATTCTTTTCCCCATCTTAGAATAGGGACTATTAAGTCGGCCCATATATCAATATTCATCCAAAACAGGTACCTACGGACCAGTAGGTAAGGGCTGGCATTTTTTTTTTTACTCTCTATTCTGCTTGTTATTTTTCTACACTGAACTTAGACATCCTTGCAGATACACAGAATCTTAAGTGGTAACATGTAACTTCAAGAATTTAGATATGAAAACCATTGCTTGAAAAATAAAAATAAGAACTATTAACCAAGGAATTAAAAGGTTAAAATAACATGTAACATGTAACTTCAAGAATTAAGATGTTTGCATTTAACAACACTACCCCAAAAAAAGGTTATAAGAACAGTTAAAAACTGTCCTCAAAAGTTTATAAGGACGGTTCTGGTTGCGTCTTCTTATCCACTGTCATCTTTTATTTAAGGACAATTTCTGTACCGTCCTCAATTATTTAAATACGAGGGCAGTTGAAAACCGTCCTCTAATGCCTTCATTTTAAGGACAGTTTATCACCGTCCTTAAATAATAACTTTTAATGACAGTTTTTAACTGTCCTCTAATGACCGTCCGTCTTATTATATGTCCTTTTCAAGGACCGTTTTAAACTGTCTTCTAATCTCAATGTTGAGGACGGTGTAGAACTGTCTTCAAATCCTTCTATATTGAGGACTGTTGATATCCGTCCTCAAATCTAAATTTGAGGACAGTAAAAAACCGTCCTAAAAAAAATTGAATTGACTTTTTTTTTTATTTAATCTCCATCTGTGTTTCCAGTACTAGTACTATATATATATATATATATATATATATATATATATATATATATATATATATTCAATCATCCATTCAACACAATTTATTGAAAATAATAATAAAATATTTCTATTAAAATAATGGTCTTTACACCAAAACCCCACATCCGTTCTCACACATGTACAAGATTGTTAAATATAAGAAATTAAATGGCATTCCAATTACATATCCAATCCATAAGTTCCCAAAAAATTGAAACAAGTCTCTATAGGTAGCAATAAATGTCCTCGATCGTGCAACAATGATTGTCTTCGAATGCGGTAGAAGCCTACATAAAAACATAGAAATGCAAATTAATTAAGTAACATAAATAAATATGTCACCAATGATATTCTATAACACACAAAAGTGCATTATTTAATAATTAGTTAAAACTGAGAAATGTCATTTTTCTTATCACAGCATCCATGTGTTTGTTTTCATCTTTGAGACGAAAATCCGGCAGAGTTTCCTCTGTATTTACAACATTTCCAAATTTTCTCCCGTGAAAAGCAATAACTACAATATCTACACATATAACAAACAAACCCAAGTGGGTCTCCATCCAACCTCCTCCCCCAAAACTACAATATTTGCAGTGATCCCAAGAAATCAATATACAAGAACAGGACTCCACTATATACATACAGATTAGAGAGGTTTTATACAGTTCCAAATTTATAGAACTCTAAGAGAACTCTAATATAGAATACAAGTTGCAGAATTGTTTGAGAACACCAAATGGGGCCATGGGAGAAACACAGCAGAATACAAACATAGATATAGGTGCAACAATTGTTTAAATCCAAACATGATGATTGTAAGGATTTACATTGATCTAGGCAAAAAAAACCAATCACTGCAACTGCAGAACTGACTGAAGTAAAAAAAAAAAAAAGTTAGTAGGGCCTTTTCTTTTTCTTATTCTCCAAACAAGGTGTATACCGTGTATTGTTACGACTCGAAAATTTTAACAAGTTCCCTGAAATGCTGGATAATTCTTTCAAAATATTATAATTTAAAACTAAGAACACTGACCCTTCTACCTCATAGAAGTGAATATCAAGATAGATAACCTGGTCCCTTCTAATAAAAAATGGTCAAAAAGGAGTTGTTTAAGAATACCTGAGAGCCTCTTGGTTTCTTCCTGAACTTTATCAATCACCTGGAATGTGTTAAGCTTCATACGTGAATAACAATAAATGCATGCATTAATAAAGAAAGAACTTTTCCTAATATGCATAGAAAAAATTACATTTATCAAGCATTATATGTTAGGCTTATTCTAAAGGTATTTTTGTACTGTAATCTTTATAAGAACATGGTAAAAGATAGATCACCCCTTGAGTTTTGTGCTCTAATTGATGTAATGGCATAGATAGCAGCATAGTACAATTGCAGCATATTATAATTTAAAACTAAGAACACTGACCCTTCTACTTCATAGAAGTGAATATCAAGATAGATAACCTAGTCCTTTCTAATAAAAAATGGTCAAAAAGGAGTTGTTTAAGAATACCTGAGAGGCTCTTGGTTTCTTCCTGAACTTTATCAATCACCTGGAATGTGTTAAGCTTCATACGTGAATAACAATAAATGCATGCAATAATAAAGAAAGAACTTTTCCTGATATGCATAGAAAAAATTACATTTATCAAGCATTATATGTTCGGCTTATTCTAAAGGTATTTTTGTACTTTAATCTTTATAAGAGCATGGTAAAAGATAGATCACCCCTTGAGTTTTGTGCTCTAATTGATGTAATGGCATAGATATATAGCAGCATAATACAATTGCAGCATATTATAATTTAAAACAAAGAACACTGACCCTTCTACCTCATAGAAGTGAATATCAAGATAGATAACCTGGTCCCTTCTAATAAAAAATGGTCAAAAAGGAGTTGTTTAAGAATACCTGAGAGGCTCTTGGTTTCTTCCTGAACTTTATCAATCACCTGGAATGTGTTAAGCTTCATAAGTGAATAACAATAAATGCATGCATTAATAAAGAAAGAACTTTTCCTGATATGCATAGAAAAAATTACATTTATCAGGCATTATATGTTAGGCTTATTCTAAAGGTATTTTTGTACTTTAATCTTTATAAGAACATGGTAAAAGATAGATCACCCCTTGAGTTTTGTGCTCTAATTGATGTAATGGCATAGATAGCAGCATATTACAATTGCTGCCCTTAGTCTCTACTACTTAGTTGCTGCCCTGGTATTACTATCTTAACCCACTGTCAGATTATGCATACTGTTGCTGATTAATGTTGCTGCCGTGACTGATTAATAATGTGAATGTTGCTTCCATGAGCTACTGTTTGGCAGCAAAATTGTTTGTATAAAAAGAATATAAATGAAACTTGTGATTTCGTGGCAGTGCACGAAACTTGTTCACACCAATATTTCAAAAAGAATAACCAAATAGATAAGAAATATTAACAATATAAATGTAACAAAGATGTTTGCAGCAATCCAAACTAAAAAGGAAAAAAAGGCTTTAGTTCTAAAAACATATAAAATAACATCAGCTGAATCAAGTATTTTGACATATGTATCAAAATTAAGGAAAATGGCAATTGAATAGAACAAGAATCATTCACAGGCAATCATTTTATGTAATAAACAAACACATTCACCCATAATAATTATTATGTCCATTTTCTTTTTCTTTTCTTTTCTTTTCATCATTAACTAATAGCATTTATCCATGTTGAGTCTAAGCAAAACTGCATTGCTCTGTACCCCTGACCAACAATAAAATCCATAAGAATATATTATAACCTATGAAGAACACTAACCATTCAAAAATCCCAAATAAAGATACCAAACTACACCAAAAATGATAATCAAAGAGGAAACTTTTTATTAAGGCAACTATCAAACCATAAATCAATATAAATCAAAAATTTGAAACCTTAAACCAATCCCACTCATAAAACATTGAAACACACTAGGAATCGCGAACACTTTGCGAGAGGTGCTGTGGAAGTGTCACACACAAATTCAAAAGTGGTCTATGGGAGACCACTGCTATGGTCTATCATCATCAACTTTAAAACACTTCAATTTTCTAGATTTTGGCCCAACTTCTCTCTAGCATTTCTCTTTCATTTCTCAACAAAATCTCATGATTATTGGACCAAAATTTCACAAAACCTATATGGAGATTAATATATGTTTCAACGAGAATTTTCCGTGCATCACAAGATTTACTCCAATTTTTCCAAAAAATATACCATAGAAACTTTTATAAATCATAGAAAATAGCACAAGAAGAGAAAAATTATGAAATTTATAATATAACTCTCTAACACATATAGAATGTAAGAAAATTATTATCAAGGTTCCATTCTAACAAAATATGTACAAAACCATTGCAACAATTTCGATTCTCCATTGTTGAGCAATTTTGAGCTCATCCATGTTCAGGTACTATGTATTTTCTATCATTATTTCCCTCTATGATTGATATATGATGGCATTGGAAATTATTCTAGTCTAGAATGTAAGAATAAAAATGAAAATCAAGCAACTAACGATCTTACAAACAAACTAACAGATTTGTTTACACATGCATGGCTGAGTTTCAATCTCACGGTCACTCAAACTTATCATTCTCATACTTCTACCTTCACAAACTCAATGTATAGCACATTCATGAGTTTAAAACAAAGATTCTACAACACAAGGTGAGAGAGACCATCAACCACTCGTGTGGGTGTGGGTATAATCAGATTTTGGTTCAAGCATTCATAAACTGAAATTCTAGTTTTGAGCCTAATCACACACTACAACATCTCCTGCACATCCAAACCAATATATAATCAGAACAGTTGGAGTATCTCACCTTGATGGATGCAAGAATCCAAGATAAGTTTGAAGAAAATGAAGCTCAAGCTCTCCTTCTTCACTCGGGCCCCTCCCTCACTAGCCAAAGTTCACAAAAATTGCTATATTTCACAAAAATTACAGAGAACCCATTATGCTCTGTTTTCTTACAATACACAGGGAAAAATAAAATAAAATTAAAAGAAAGAGAAAGGAGGGGGAAGAGAGGGGAGAGATCCCTCCACACCTTCAATCTGAATCCACACAACCAAATCCATGAAACCACAACCACCAATTCAGCTATTAAGAGGTTATCTTCCTCACCGTATCAAACAAATCCAAAGAAAAATAAAGAAAAATATATGCGAAACAAGAAAATAAAATTAGAAAATCTACTCAAGACAGTAAATCTCATTTAGAAATTATAAAGAAAAAAATAAAGAGAAAGATATATGAGAATGAGAGATTGAGAATGAGATATGAGTCATATCAAATCAGCCGCAAGAGAAGATCAAGATCAAAAGAACGAGCTAGCTGCTAGGGTTTCGTTTGGGAATGGCGTAGAGAGTCGTTGACTGAGGGGTTTTCATTGGAGAGAACTTATAGTAGAGAGGGGCATGAGATCGAGTGAGAGATGACGGTTGAAGGGATTAGATTGAGCTGCTAGGGTTTTTCGTTGAAGAGAGCTGATCGCAGAGAGGTTTGAGATAGCGATTTCACCAAAAAAAAGCCGTTCACCGGAGATAATGGTCGGATCTAAGAGCGTCGCTAATCTTCGAACTCGCCGGAGATGATGGTCGGAAATAATGGCATCGGGAGAGGCATAGAGACTAGGGTTTCAAGGATGCAAGACGAGCAGTGAGAGGGTTTCATGAGAGCCTCGAACTGGTTGGCCAAATATATTGGTCATACATAACATTTAAAACCCTCAAAACGACATAAGGCGAAACATAAAACGCAAAAAGAAATTCTAAGACAGTTATACACCGTCCTATAAAATAGCCTAATCCAAGACATTTGCTAAAACTGTCCTTGTGTTACCTTGCCAAGACAGATATTTAAAATTGTCCTTAAAACCCTTATCTTTGTCAACAGTTATGAATACTCGTCCTCTTTTGTCATGTACGAGGACAGTTGACAAAACTGTCCTTGTTTCTATGTCCTCTTTTATTGTTTTTGTAGTAGTGCAAGGAATTAGAAGGTTAAAATTAATTAAGATGAGCAAATAAAAATGAAATCAAGATTGCAAGAACAAAGATAGCTAAAAATCCTGCCACTAGTTAATCATACCGAAGCTGAATCAGCAGCTTGTAAAAGCCTATGAACAGGAACTCCAAGCGCCTGACAGACCAAAATTTTTTGAGTTAGAGACAGTTCTCACTATATTTGACACTAAGTAAATGGTAGAAAAAACCCTAACCCCATTGCTATCCCATATTTTTCAAAACAGAAAGTTCTATAACCCTAACCCTGTTTCAAACCCTGTTTTAATCACAACCAGCCCCTATTTTCCATATTTTTCAAACCAACCCTACTTCCATAACCATAACCCCATTGTTATCCCATATTTTTCAATTCCTCATTTCAGATACTCTGATTCTGCTTCTAATTTATTATAAAAATCAAAATTGTGAGAATATACAATGATTAAGAAAATGAATACTTGTTATTCAACAAATTTTTCACGGCCACTCTCGTATTGTCCCCCAAAACACCACAATATACAATCCAATAACCGCTTTCACCAATCAGATTCTCAACCGCCAACCAATTCGTCGCCGCCTCAAGCTCTCTCAGCGTATACCACCTCCCTCACCCCAGATGAGACACCTCAAGCCCTCCTACACTCGCCCGGCTCTCTCCACTCGGCTGAGACCGGTCAGATAAATGGCGGTCAGCGTATACCATCTCTCTCAAGTTGTCGCTGGAGGGAAGGAAATGGCGGCGGAGGGGATCGGGGTTACCCTTGCTAGGGTTTAGCTAAGAGAGAATGGAGAGTGGGAGTTGAGACTTGAGAGAGAAAGCTACGTATCAGTTTAGAGAAAAAGAGAGAGAGAGAGAAAGAGAACAGTGGGGTGAACGGCGACAAGCTTCCATGGCCGGTGAATGGTGGGTGAACGGCGGGTGAACGGCAGCAAGCTGAGATAGAGAAAAAGAGAGAGATTAGCTTTTCGAGGGAGAGGAAATTAGGGCGCGGGGAAAAGAAATGAAAAAGAGGGAAATCTAATAGACTTTTTACGGCAGTCTAAAAATGCCGTGAATAAATTAGACTTTTTAAGGCGTTTGAAAAACGCCGTGAATAAATAAGACTGAGAGAAAATTAAGGCGCGGGGAAAGAAAAGAGAAAGAGGGAAAGGAAAAGAAAATGGGATATTTCGCGGCATCTTATTTACGCCGTAAATAATAAAACTTTTTACGGCATTTAAAAAACGCCGTGAATACCTATACCTTTTACGGCATTTGAAAAACGCCGTGAATACTTCTTTTTACGACGTTTATTAAACGCCGTCAATAAATACAACTTTTACGGCGTTTGAAAAACGCCGTTAATACCTAGACTCTTTACGGCGTTTAAAAAACGCCGTGAATATTAATGCTTTTACGAATTTTTTTACAAACACGGGATTTATGACTTATATTTCTACTATTTATGGCGTATACATAAACGCCGTAAATAAAATGCCATAAAATAGCTATATTTGTTGTAGTGTCTGTAAAGCCAAAGTCGACCATAGACTTCTGTTAGTAGACTATTGACGTACAAATTTCATAAAATTTATGTTCTCTCTCAAGAGATATATTTATACATATTGTTAGCCCAAAATATACTCTAGAGGGGGGTGAATAGAGTATAGGCAAATAAAAATGATTTAAAAAATGGGATAGATAGTTTTTGAAATCTTGAACTTGAAAATACAAGCTTGAACAATAACTCAACAAATAATATATCAAATAAATAACTTGAAATGAAAGAGATTGAGTTAGAGATATTCAAACACAAGGATTTTAACGTGGTTCGATCTCCGTCTACATCCACGCCTCAAGAACTCCATCGAGAGGATTAATCCACTAACAACACTCCTTCAAGGTGGAGAAACCTTTACAGCTGCCTTCTTTCAAAGGTGGAAGACACTTACCCACAAGAGTTTCACAAAACCTTTAAATCTCACAAAGGAAACAAGAAAAAGATGCAATATTATATTAAATGCTTCAAAAAGCTGATTTGTAATAAATACAAGCACAACTAATGGCTTCTCAAATGCTTAATAAATATAGCTCTAAGAGATTCACAAAGAGAAGCTTGAATGGATGAGTAAATGAGAGTAAATGCTTTCAATAAATGAGAATAATATTGTAGGTAGATCATAAATGAGAGCAAAAGCTTTATATTTAATGAACTAGAGCCAAAATGGCCGTTTGAAAACCCTAGAGTCTGATTGGAGAAGATGGGGGTAGGTTAGGCTCATTTAATGCTTGATTTACTATAAAGGGAAAGAGTCGTTTTGAAGTTGCAGAGTCGTTAGTTGACTAGGACAAGGCGGTTAGTCAACTAGCTAGCTTATTTTCAAAAGGTTTGGGCTTTCCGGGCTCGGTTAGTCGACTAGGCACAGGGTGTTAGTCGACTAGCTAAGTTAAAAGCTTTAAAACAATTTTCTGGGTTTGTTAGTCGACTAGAGACCAAAGGGTTAGTCGACTAGAAACTTTGAAACTCATTTAGAAAATTTTCCGGGGTCGATTAGTCAACTAGAAGAAGGGTTTTAGTCGACTATAAGCTCTGCTTCTCAAACATGGCTTCTGACCTGCTCTTAGTCGACTAGCAAAAGGATATTAGTCGACTAGAGAACCATTAGTCGACTAGGACAGGGTGTTTAGTCGACTAACTTAAGATTTCTCAAAACATTGCTTCTGACCTTCACTTAGTCGACTAGGACTATGGTGTTAGTCGACTAGAGAAGTTGCAATGTCAATATTTCGAAAATCTTAAGTCGAAGTCAATTTATAGCACTTGAATAAGTTAACTAAGTGTTCCAAAACATTTTTGAGCAAGTTTGAAAACATTTTCAAGTATGAATACTAATGCAACATGAGTTAAAATGGTTTTGTCTTAAGCTATGCAATATTGAACATAAGAGAAACCTTACAATAAGTTCCTAATCACAAGGAGAGCAACTTGGCTTCAAAAGGTCTTCATAAGCTTGTCTTCGAGTTGATCTTCAAGGATTGAACTTCATGAGCTTTAGATGAATAAGGTGCGCATTGAATTGCTTGGAATATGTTGATGAGCTCCAAGAAGATATATAACTTCAAATCTATGGAGACACAACACTTAAACACTTGTTAGTATAGTTTAGTTATCATCAAAATAAGGTCAAAGACCTTAGGGCTAACACATATGTATATGAATCTAAGGTTAGGTGCACCTGATGCAAGTTGCATCAACTAACCTCATTTAAATAAACTTGTAAAATATATTTTGAAAACTGTTTGATTAGATACCCCTTTTATGTATATCATATATGCAAAAATATCACAGTGATCTAATGGTGTGATTTTTGGCAGGAAAGACATACATAAGAAGGTAATCTAATCTAACGGTCAATTTTTCAAAATATACTCTGCAAGTGGTTCTAAATGAGTTTACCTGATGCAAGTTGCATTAGGTGCACCTAACCTTAACATTCATGTGTGTGTGTGTGTGTGTGTGTAATATGGATTTTTAATATATGTATCCTTTTAGTTTGATTTGTATTTGATTTTGGATTTTTTTGGAAAATTTTAATTTGGGTTTGATTCTAGATTTAAAATAAAGAGATGGTGGTTGGTTTATCGGAGTATCCATGGATGGCTGGAAAAGCTTGTCTTGTTGGTGCGAACTTATGGCCGGAAAAAATAGTTTACTGGTTGGGAAAATTGAGACCGGCTCGGGTGAAATTTTTTGGGTTTGAATTATGTTCGATTTTGGAGATTTTTTATTTGTTTGATTTAGGATCTAAAAGAAAAGGATGGTGGTTAGGTTGTCGAAGTAGCCACGGATGCCTGGAAAATCTTATCGCTAGTTAAGAGATGAGAGAGGAAAAGCACATAGCAGCTTTGGGTCGTGAAGAGTAGAAAGAGCAAATTTGGGGATGTCGGGAGGGAGGAAGGAGAGAGAGAGAGAGCACAAAGAGGGTTGATGTGAGTTTGGACGGGAATATGAAACTTTTTAACGAGTCAATGCTGGGTTGAGTGTTAACAGAGTTACAGTTTTGCTGAAAGGCCCAAAAATGACACCCAACCCTGTGTTTTCTTATATAACCTTTGGATCACCCTTTTTACTTGCGTTCACCCATCCAACGCTTAAATCAATAATTTTTTTATCAAATGTCAGATCAAGAGCAATTTCGAACACCTTACTGAGAGGAGATATTGTAAGATAGATGAACTAATTAAACTTAACTTTGAGCTTATTTATTTCAATTGTTGAGCTCAACTTGAGGAATATATTATTTTATCTCAATAAGTTCACCTATATATATTAAATTAAATAAATGATTGGGCCTTGAGAACAAATGTGTAGAAATCCATTTTTGACCCTAAATAGAGTCATGGATGGTTGCCTGTGGTTTGAGGTGAAATAGGGTGTTGAAACCCTAAAGTTCCTATAGTACCATTTTGTGTAGTTAGTTAAAGATCATTATCACATGTGAGTTTTTAGGTCCGATTGAGTCGGTTTTTTTTTGCATTTAGTTTTTAGTGAGTCTATGAATGTCCCTGCTAAATTTCATAGCATTCCAAGTCAGGCTTGATAGGTAATAAGGTCTTTTGCGACTTGAAAGGCAGCATTGTCCTTTGGATCACAAAAGCCCCAAATGACTATCGATCTTGTACCGGATTGTCCCATGAGTTTGGCATGGACATTTGGGGTGTGTTAGATAGTGAAGTTGATCAATGGCATAATTGTTTGAGCCTTTGGGCTCACAGTTGGTTCATAAGGCCCAAAAGGCTATTTCAAGGCCAAATTAGGGTTTTCACCCAAAGCTACCTGGATTCGATCTTTTTATAAAACCAAAGCTTCAAAACATTTCAAAATATTTTCAAAATGTTTTCAAAAACTTGTTTCGAGAAGTAGAATCAATTTCGAAGACAATTGGTTAGTGGATTTCAAAACCCTAATTGGGCTCAACATGCCCAAAATAGCTAATCGGTTGAATTTTTCCTAAAAACCTTGACTGTGGCCAATGCATTTTCACTTCAAACACTACTCAAAACATGGAGAATTGAATCACGATCGTTTTGGTTCTTGAATCGTCGAATTTGGACTTGAAATGAGCTTGAAAAGCAGAAAGAAGCCGAAATCGAGTCGAAATGGCACAAGACAGGTCCAAAACATGATCTTTTTGGCATTAAGGCCCGATGACCGTCCACTTAGGAACATCCAACCGTCCATGGGGGACGGCCAACCGTCCTAGGGTGGATGGTTACCCGAGCCTTGTCTCTAGATTTTGTCAGTTTTGCGAGTTTTCGACTCCTTTTCACTTTGGGACTCTTCCAAAGGCTCTTTGGGTCAGTACGTTTGGGAAGCTTAGTTCGACCAAATCAGATCCTAAGGACTTTAGAAGACTTAATTAGAGCCCTTGGATTAATTTTGAGGGATTTAATGATGGCCATTGATCAATATAGGCCTCTCATCTATAAATTCACTACTTGTGATGAGTTAAGGAGGACTTTTGGCACTTGAATCAGCCCCTAGAACCCTAGCTACAAATTTGGAGGCCATTAGAGCTTGAAGAAAAGAGCTAGGAGCAAGGAAGAAGAAAGCTAAAGGTTAATTTGAATACACCATTGTTCTTATATCGATGTTTTACATAACATAGTTAGAAATTAGCTTGTTTAGAGTAGGTTGATTTTCTGCAGAATGTATGAGTTGGTTTCTTCTAATTATATGCATGATGTAGAGTAGAAGTTCATGTTACGAGTAGGTATGCATGATGTAGAATATATTTTGGTTTAATGCTTGCATGATAGTGGTCTTCTAGATGCATATAGGTTTCTGTTTTGAGTTTTATAACATATTTAACATGTTTGAGTGCTATTTCGTGATGAGTATAGTTATCTTCTTTGTTTTAAAGCATGGTGATTTCTATATGAATGTTGTGAGTATGTGTAGTAGTTCTTTTTATGTTTATAATGCATGCTGGGAATTGGTTTTATTCATACGATTTTCTGTTTTTATATAGGAATGCATGTTAGGATAAAAGTTTGAATGTTCTTTTATGTTAGGATGAGTTTACGAGTTGCATATTAGTGTCTTAGGATATATTCATGATTTGGTTTGTTTATACCATTCTTCTTGATCTTGCTTTTCCTCATCAACACTTGGAATATGGAATGATATGAATTGTGTTCGAGGGAGCATTGCGAAGGTAAGTTTCTTCCCTTGTGTTAAATTGAATGGTTTTAAGCATGATATTTGGTTGTTTTGAGTAGTTTTGCATATAGGGTTTTAGTCCATTGTTTTAATATGCATGTTAGCACTTTCGTTTGGTATTTTTGGTGAATTAATAATGGTCTTAAAGCCATTTAAAGTGAATATTCAAATCTGTCCAGATTTGAATATCTACTTTAATGTGACTTATTTACCATTCTTAAGCCACTTTTTGTATAGTTTTATATATGGTAGTTTTAGCACATCATATTAGAATGCATTGTAAGTCATTTACATATTTTCTTTTATTGTTTTCATGAGTTTTAATTCACATTTTTGGTGACTTTCAATTCTGTCCAGAATTTGAAATTGACCTTAAAGTGGATTAAAAGCCATTTTTTAGGTTCAAATCAACCTAGAAACATGTCTAGGTTCACATAGAATAATTAGATTGCATTTAGGACATTTTCATGCATTGTTTACATTGTTTATTGCATTTTTCTGTACTTTCCAGAATTTCCAGCAAGCATGCTTTAGCATTTTAGGTGTTTAGACTAACTTAGGATTAGTTAGAGACCCTAGGATTAGGGGGGTCACTTGATCCCACCTAGGATTCCCCTTTGTTGTAAGAATTACACTAGATTTAGGATTCTAGTGAATTTAGGATTCTATTCTAGAGTGGACTTTCAAAATTAGTGTTTTATTGAAATTAATCAACAATTGATGGAATCCCAATGAAATTGGAACTCAAATACTTGGTTTGGAATGAAATTCCGCTTTTGAAAGGATTTGATTCGGGATAGAATTCCCATCTCAAAAAAGAATTGTGGGTGAATACGAATTTGGTTTTAAATAAAGTTCCGGGTTCATTGGGAGTCTATTGAATGTGAAATTGTTTTCTAAAAAGCATTTTAAACAATAAAAACTCTCGAAGATAGAGTCTTAAATGAGATAGAATTCTAATGATAATGTGGTTCATTATAATAGGAGAATCCTAGGTTTCTACGAGGGACTTTGATCTCTATCAGGACACTGGTAAAGTACGTAGGCAGCCAATAGGGCGCAAGTCCACCCTTAGGATGACTGTGTATCTCCTAAGGTCTTTAGGATTGTGTTTGCTTCTTTTTTTCTTATTATCTATTATTATTATTTATGTATTATTATTCATATTTTCTTAGTTGATTAGATAATTAGGGTTGTTTGTTATAAGATTTTGATAAGCCCAAAAGTAATTAGGAGACCTTTAATTAGGGTGAGATAGGTGCCTACAAGATGTGTTCTGGAACCTTCTTATCTCATAACCTAGCCCCTGAATCCTACTTTGATTCGAAGACCATGTTTTTTCCAAAATATGGAGTCACTGTTTTATTGAAAATAAAACTCTTTTTATGGTTTTCTTATTCCTTAAAAATAAGGTGGCTACTCCCAGTTTTTCTCAAACTCCTTTCTTTTTTTCAAAACCCAATCTAAATGGACTCCCACAATAGAGAATGATGATTAGGCTTGGATGATCTTGAGTAGATAATAGAGAAGGAATAAACAAGTAGATAAAAGAGAATGATAAATAGAGAAGGATAATGAGTTATCTACAATCTATGATGATAGTGAATACAATTCCAAAAAACCAAGCGAGTGCGCGTGAGGTGGCGGGTTCAAAAAATGGCCTTAGCTAATCATCCTGTTGGAGGCTTTTACTTTTTGCCTGTTTGCGTACCTCAAGTCTGTATATATTTTATTCTTTCTTCTTTTCTTATTTTCCTTTTGAACAAAATAAAAATAAATTATAAGATAGTCGAGAACAAAGTCGGGGCTGGCCTTGAGATTTTGGAGGTCGTAAGTGACTCCTAAAATTAGGCCCTACTATGTATTCACACACACACACACACACACACACACAAAAGAGTAAAAATTAGCACATAAATACTAAGTATATACTATTGTACTTTTGTTTGCTAATAATATTCATACAAAATTTGGTGGCATATATCACTACTATAATCATACACTAAAAGAAAAGGCATGCAGTAACGATAATAGAGTTTTTTTTTTTTTTCTTTTTCCTCTTCTTGGTTTTGGGTTGTTTGAGTGCTAAGAAAATGTGGAACTCTAATTGATTTTGAACTGCTTGATTCCAAGAAAATAGGGTAATTGGGGGCACTATTTTTTAGCAAAATTTTGAGGGCCCAAGGTAACAGGTTGCTTAGGTTGCCCTTAGGGCTGTCGCCCGACAAAGTCAAGGTTAATTTGCTCATGTTTTCAATAAGGAGAATTCGAATAGCAACCTCAAGATGTATTAACATTGGAAGGATAACTTACACTCTAAACGATTGATAAAAAAAGGGAGGAAAATAAAATAAGAATTGTTTTTTCTCTTTTTTATTTTTTATTTTTTTGTATTTGGTTTGAAAGTCGACAATAGTTAATGTCTAACTATGATCAATGCAGAAAATCCCTAATCTCATTAACCAAATGACAAATAGATACTATACATATCATCAAGCAACATGTATTCAAGTGGTTATCAAGATGGATCCATGATTGACAATATGGGATAAAGAACACGAAGAACGAAGAGAACGAAACTAAGAAATATAACACAAAAGATAAGAAAAACAAATAAAGAACAACATCACTGCGAAAGAGAAATTCAGAAAGAATTGTGAATGAGAATGAAACTAACACACATATGCATAATAAATAGTAAAGTTGCAACAAAATAAAATATAAGTAGTTCATGGAATCAAATAGGACTTTATGTGCTCAATAATGCCTTCTGGTTCAAGGATGGAAAGCAAAAAGACATGTGATGGTTTAAAAACATGGTTTAGGTTCTCTACCTAACGATCACATACACCACACCTAAAACAAAACAAGACAAAACACACAAAAACTACTCAAAAGATACAAACGACTCAAAACACACAACCCAAAGCCCCAAGACTAAAAACAATGTACCATACTCTTTAGCAGAATCACTTAGTTCAAAGAAGATTGAAATATAAAGAATTTCTGGGTTTTTATTCTTGTTGCATCATTTACTTTTGATCTTTTTTTTTTTTTACACACCCTCCAACTTGAATTAAGCTTTATATTTTCAGCTTTGAGAAGGATAGTACACAAGCAAACCCTTTTTTTTTTATTTCTTCTACATTTCTTTCTTCCTTTCTTTTCTTTCTTTCTTTCTTTCTTTCTTTCATCATTTTTTTTCCCCGAAGATTCATTATTCAACCTTTTTCATCACCCATATCACAAATTTCAACTTCTTTTCAAAAAGAAACTGCTCAATATTGAGACATGGCACACAAAACACAAAAACAGACTCAACAACTCTCCAACCAAGAATTGATTCACCTAACCTCTACCCTTAGGCTCCCTAATATGGCCAAGAAAAGGAAATTTGAAGGCTCAAATTAGGTACGAATGGCAATATAAATATGAAAGAATTTAAGCTCAAATAAACAAAAGATGGCCTATGATCATTTTTCCACGACTCACGGATGTTTAAATGATGCGCAACAAAACTACCCATCATGCAAATGCTATACTAACATAAAAAATTGATGTGGAATGAATAAATAAGAAAGAAAAAGAAAATAAAAACAGAATTTTATATGGAGATAAAGATGAAGAATGAAACAAGAATAGATAAATTTAAGCAAGGCACTTTTTGGTTCAAAAAATATCATGAATGATTCGTGCATGTGCAATTCGGAAATTCACCTACACATATGCATAAGCTCAAAACAAAGCATAACTACGAGATTTGTAGACTAATAAAAGCATAAACATATTGAAACAAGTTCAAAAATCACTCAATGCTTAAGGGAATAACTGAAATTTTCCAAAAAATTATTTTATTCCTCCCCCAACTTAAATCATGCATTGTCCTCAATGGATGTAAATCACAATAAATCACAACATACTATATACACAAGAAAAGAAGAAATAAATCTACTCATACCATCCACCGAAATCAAACATGTTCCTTCTTCTTTGGTCTTCTCCCAAAAATTAGTTTCTGTTTAACAATTTTAGCAGGCAAAACTTGCAATCCAAATAACATAAATTGATTTAAGAAAGTGGATCGAGGAATAGGAATCATTAGGGAAAATGACTTACCTTTAGGCTTCCAAGGTAGGATGCCTAGGAATGGTGTGGACTCACAAACTTTATCAAACTCTAAAAAATAACGAGCCACAATATCACATGGAGGAAGGCATGCATCAAAATGATCTAATGGTGGAATATAAGGCAATGCCTCCTCAATCTCGTTCCCTAGCTCTCCGATAAAAGAAAAACTCCTCAAAGTGAAGAGGGTGTGGAGAAGCATGGTACACTTGAAGCTTAGCTTTCAAGTTACCAAATGAGACTTCCATAATATCCTCCCTACAAAATAAGACCGCGTTTGAAGTCACTAGAAATGGTTTTCCTAAGATCATAGGGATTTTTGCCTTAGTACTATGCACAGGTTCCATGTCAAGAACGATAAAATCTGCAGGAAATACAAATGACTCTACCTTGACAAGAACATCTCTCAAAATCCCCGTAGGTACTTTGGTCGACCTATCCGCGAACTGAAGCACAGTAGGGCTAGGTTGAAGCTCTCCTAGTTGCATCTTCTCATAGACAGAGTATGGAAGGATGTTCAAACTTGTCCCAAAATCAACTAAGGTCCTATCTATGAAATGACTTCTTAAGAAGCATGGAATAGTAGGCGTACCAGGGTCCTTACATTTAAGAGGAAGGTGATGTTGCAATACCGCACTAGCCACTTCAGAGAGGACCGTAGATTTAGCTAAATATGAGCGCTCCTTGCGCTGTTGAGTACACAAGTCCTTTAAGAATTTGTCATATGACAGGATTTGCTTAATTGCATCTAAGAGTGGTAAATTGATATGCACGTGTTTGAACACCTCTAAAATCTCACTCAAAGACACTCTCTTTTTCTTCCCTTTAATGGGCGCAACCATCACCGAAGGGAATGGAGCCTTAGGCACATAGGATGCCATAGGATCATCAGAATTAGATGGAAAGTTATCTCTCTTAAGCTCACTGGCCACTTTCTTATTTTTCTCTTTCTGAACCTCCTCCTTCTCACTAGATTGTTCCACCTCAGGGACTCTAGACTCAACCCTCACCTCACTTTCACTAGATTTCTCCCCGACCCAATTGTCAACTTCCCTACCACTCCTCAAAGTGGTGATCGCATTCACATCCTCAAAAAATTTAGAGTCTTGTCAAGAACTCTCAGCTATATTCACGCCCTTGGGGTTATTCACGGGTTGACTAGGAAGCCTACCCTTATCTCGATGACTAAGAGAAGCCACAATTTGCCCCAATTGTTGCTCTAACTTAGCAATAGATTGAGAATGAGAATGAGAATGAGAATGAGAATGAGAATGAAGGAGTTGGTGATCCGCCTCTATATTCTTTAAAGCATTGAGAACTGTGGTCTCAAAGTCAGGACTCCTTTGGGGTTACTGTGGTTGGGGTGGATGGATACTTTGGTTTTGGTATTGAGGTTGGGTGAACTGATTGCCTGACCCTTGATAGGGTTGAGACCACCACAAGTTAGGGTGACTCTTCCAACCTGGATTGAAAGTGTTCGAGTACGGGTCATTCCTAGGATTAGAAAACCCTTGGGCTGCATTAACTTGCTCTTGCACAAAATTCAGGGTACTAATTAGCCATGGGACAAAAGAAAGTGTTATGACTCAAATCTGCACAAATTCCACAGACATCACTGACAGGGCAAAGAGGTTTCCTAAATAACTAACCTTGAGCAGCAAGCAATTGATCCAATTTCTTGGACAGCGCTGCCACTTGTTGGTTCATAATAGTAGTACTCTCAACCTCATAGACACCTCCCTTCTTAGGCAAATTAGAGGATGTAGACGCACCTTTATCGGTTTCACTCATTGAGGCCATATGCAGAGAATCCTCACTGAGAATCTCATACAACTCCCGAGCCTCATCAGCACTCTTCCAAAGAATGGCACCCCCACTTGCAGCATTGACTAGACTTTTATCATTAATACACAACCCTTGAAAGAAGGATTAGACAATTTTCCAATTAGGGATGTCATGGTGGGGACACACCCTAAGAAGCTCCTTCATCCGCTCCCAAGCCTTATGAAAAGGTTCCCCCTCTCGCTGAATAAAGTGGGTAATGGCATATCGCATTTGAGTAGTGCGACCTATGGAGTAGAACCTAGTTAGGAATAGTTTTTGAAGCTCCTCCCATGTAGTGACAGGCTCGGGGGTCCTAAGAGTATTTATCCAAATCTTCGCCCTATCCCGTAGAAAATAAGAGAACAACAGCGGCTTTAAGGCATCAGCAGTGAGGCCTTGAATCCTTACCGTGAAACAGACCCCTAAAAACTCAGTTAAGTGGTCGTATGGATTCTTCCTATCCAACCCATAGAAGGTCGGTAGCATCTGAAGAGTAGTATACCGAATCTTATACTGGACATTATCTATATTGGGAATCTGAATACACAAAGGTGGAGTAAAAGCACCAGGCATAAAATGAAGCCTAAGTGCATGTTGAGCTTGCAGTGGAGCCGGAGCTGCTCTAGCAGGGTTATCGATTATATCCCCCATTCCTGACACAGACTCTGACTCGATATGGTTACGAAGAGAAGCCCTAAAAGCTCTCAAAGTACTTTCTAATTCAGGGTCAAAAGGTCTTAAGTCAAAAGACAAGGAACGCCGACCGTGCATACAAGCACTCCCCCCCAACTAGATGATATGCAATGCAAAACAAAAATAAACAGAAAAGAAAAGAAAAGAAAATCTAAGGTAAGAAAATACTCCCCTCGATCCCGGTTGCTAGTCTTTATGCGGTCCTATCCAAAGCTTTGGCACCTGGGCAATTAAAAAAAAAATTAGCAATTGGCCTTGTGGCCTTAGCGCTCAAAAATCCCGGTTAGAAACCTGCAAAACACACAACCTTGAAAGAAGAAGTGAAGAAAAGTAGCAAAGCAAAAGAAAATCCTAAAAAGATAAAAGAAAAGAAAATCCTAAAACTACAACTAAAACTGAAATCACTACAATTCCTATAACCGTGCTAAAGTCCCTGGCAACGGCGCCAAAATTTGATCGCTCCGAACAAGGGAGGTTATTCCTTATTTACAATCAAGATTTAAATTTATAAAAGTACCCGTGCTAGTAACCTCAATTCATTGAAACTATGGTTTCCGCACGGGTGTCGATCCACAGGGACTAAAGGCTAAGTTTTGAGAAACTAAAGTGAGATTAATTTTAGTTAAGGAAATAATCTTTGATTTTTAAGAGTTGGTTTGTTTAGACTAAAGAATATGAAACAAGTAATAAAAAGTCTTGGGTTTTCGAATCCACTTAACTCGCATCAATCGCATTCATAAGTTTGATTAGGGTTCGTTCATATTCATGGTAGTGATGATTTAAACTACAAGAATAAATCATTCAGTAATGATTATGCATATATGAATCAAGCATGGATCATCCTTTTTAAGGCATGGACTGTCAAACGAGAATGCATAATCCATCCAAGTAAGGCATGAACCATCTTACTTCACATACACACATTCGATAAGCACCATTGTACAACAAACATAATTGAAATCACAGAAAACAAATATGTTAATAGATAAAATCGATTAAAACCAAATTGCATAGAAGCAATATTCTCATTGTTGTACAATCATCACAAACTATACATAAAATTCAAATCCAAACTTACAAATACAAAAGAGTAGAGAGAAGCTTCATCTTCAACCCAAGAGAGAAGCTTAGCCGCTCATAGTTGGGGTAGAATCGCCCGAGTTCTTCATCCCTTCCATAGACAAGGCAAGAATCCCAAGAGAGAAGAGAGAGATTGGAGAGAGAAGAGAGAAAGAGGCTAATGCCAAGTATAGCTAACCTAAATAATCTAAAAAGAGTACTAAAATAGAGTATAGGGACCTACTTAAACAAAACTCTCCAAAAATAGCATTAAAAGATGCTAAAAAATGCGGGCATGCTTTCCGATGCAATGTCTATCGATAGACATGGAAGTGTCTATCGATAGAGGAGCAATTTTCCAAAACACAGGTTCTATCTATCGATAGAGGGAAGTATCTGTCTATCGATAGACACCCTCTATCGATAGACCATCGATAGAAAGTCTATCAATAAGCCCATTTTGCCCATTTTTGCCTTCATTCTGCTTCCAAAAGCTTTCCAAAGCCATCCTCGCATCCTTTTGATGATTTTTCCATCCAATTGACTCTGCTCTGAGCTTCATCCGAGGGCAAATGCACAGAACCAACCTCAATCATGCCTAAAATGCCGATTTTATGGAGAATTCCTACAAAACAAGATAAAAACATTAGATTCATGATTTATATCTAACAAATAACAAAGTTCAAGCGTAATCCATCAAAATATAGTCAAAAAGACTCAATAATTGCATTGATTGCAGAGCAATCAGACTATCACACATCATTCCATTTTTCTTGATAATCAAACAAGTAATCAATTATTCATAACACATGATTTACATGGAAAATCCAATCGGATAAAAAACCATGGTTTCAAGCCATCATTATGAAGAATGAGAAATTACGAGTTAAGAGTTATACCAGCCCTATCCACAAGCTTAACTCATACTTCTATCAATCACCCATTACGATCGAGTCCACGATCACTCCATTGATGCTTCCATCTACCTAGCTCCAAAAGGAATCCACCAAGCACACCTTGAGTCCACAAGGCAATCAATCTAATTCACATTGGATTGTGGTATGTGATTTCTAGCAACCTAAGGATCACTAATCTATAAAAAAAATGAAAGGTCAAAGCACCATAGAAATAGAGTAATTGTACACAATTTATCAAACTAGATCTCACAAAGATGTAGGAGTTTCTCTCTCTGAAAGGCAACCAGTCTCCTTATCGGCCTTAATTAATTAGTTGAAAGTACACTATTTATAGTGCAAAGTACACACATGACTTCAGCATGCCAAGTACAAGAGAGATGCTTCTAGAAATAGGTAGTAAAAGGTCAAATTTTACTGTTTACTACGAGTTGAATCGATCTAAAGAAGAGGTGTATCAATCCACCATGCTTGCAGTTAACAAAACCTGAAATTGCAAACAACTTGTATCGATCCACATTAACCCTGTATTGATCCAAGTTGTTCTGAGTATGCAGATTCTATTCCTGCACGCATTGTATATCGATCCATGATGTATTTGGATTGAGCCACGTATAAAATATAGCATAAATTAAACTCAATTTAATACACCCGCTCTTGTGTTAGCAACACCCTAGACTAATTCTAATCACCTATGGGTCAAAACTAAGTTTTTAAGTCACTCACCATCCTAAACTTGTAGATTCAAGTTGCTTTTGAGTTTGTTGTAACTTCAAACAGGCTTCCTTAATACTTTAGAAGATTAAACTTGGGGATGAGGACTTTTAGGAAACCAAATTACATTATAAGAATAAGCCAATCTGAACAAAACTTAACATGGTTATTGTGAGAAAGTTATGAACCTCACTCCTAACTCTTTACTCAAAATACATTTCATATTTTTATATAATAAAAAGTATATATTATAGAAAAGTTAAAACTTATACTTTATTATAAATTATTCGTTAACCAAATATTTGTGACCTGGAAAAAAGTAGTGTCAACAATTTTTTCGCGTGAATGTAATGATAAAAGTTATATATTTAGGAGGGTATATATGTCTGATTCACCGTATAATTTGATAAGTGTTATACATCTAGGAGGGTATTTATGCCCTGTTCACCATATAATTTTTTTTCTCCATTAAAGAAGAGCTTATTAAAAAGCACCATACCCTTATTAAAATCATAATTAAAACTCAAATATTCGATCATGTCATTTTTTAGCCATTATAACATGCTGCGTGTTGATATGGAGTTGCAGAGTCTTGTCATAAGAATTGTAAGTTACATGGGAAAGCTAAGAGTTGCAGTGGGATTGGAGAAAGGCTTAATTAATCCACAGAAGTTGAAGTCATGCATGGAGAATGCCTTTGAGATAATATACAAAGCTGCCTGCAAAGCTCCACTTTTTGAAGATTCTTAAGCTTATACACCCAAATCTTATTTAGATCATTCTCTACACCACCATTTGATCAAAGATTATTATTTATATTTTTATACTTTTCACTACAAGAGAACAAAAAATATTGCTAATAGTGCCTCTGTTGAATTGTAAACTTGAAAGCAATTGTTGCTGTAAGACAAGAAGGGACGTGAAGGCTGCTAAAGTCTGCTATTGAAGACTTTTAGGTTGTAGGGTGGCTGTAGGCTGCTTGTAGAGGGAGGCTTGTTGGCTGCCTGTTGGTAGCTTCTCCCCTTGCATTCAGCTATAAATATATGTATGTAGTGTAGTGCAATTGTGTGGACTGAAAGAGAGAATTAGAGTGAGAGAGAGTCAGAGAGTGTTGTAGTCTGTTGTTGTTTCAAAGTTCAATATAAGTTTGTTTCTGTGTGAAATTATTCTCTCAGAAGTGCACCACAAGTGATCTTAGTTACCTCACTCCCACCAACAATAGTATCAAAACTTTAGGAAAGCTAGAAGTTCAAAAATCATAAAAAAATGAGCAAACAAAGCGAAATTGCCCAGAAATCAAAGTGCTTATTTTGCATTTTGAATACCACCACGAAATTCCTCTCGTCGAGAAGATTCCAACGCCACCGGAATCGAAGCAAACGGAGTTCAGACCCTTCCGTACGAGCTGGTCAAAGTTTCTCTCTCTAAAAAGTCAACATAAACTCCTTCATCTTCTCCGGTGAGAATATCGGATTCTGTCATCTTCTCCAGCGATGGCAATCGGTTCCGGTGACTGTCCAGCGAATTTTTTTCGGCCAAATTTCCTACAACAACCAAATTTTCCAGCAAAACTGCGCCCTAAGCCTCCAAGCTGAGCCACACCCCATGAGCCAAGCCGAGCTAAGCTACCCACCTTAAGGCCATAATCCAGTGCTCCACAACCCACTTCAAAATTTAATCTAAGCCATCCATTTAGGCCAGATTTTATTTTATCAAATCTAAGCCATCCAAAGTTCGATTCAAACGATTCAAGAGTGCTTTCCAGCTAATTTAACCGTTCTGGACTCATTGGTTGAGTTAGATTCTTGAAATTCCATCTCTAAATTGAAATTTGTTAATTTCAAATCCAAATGGTGAATGGAAGTGCACCAATTGCGATTCTAAAGCTCACCAAAGACAACTACGACAATTGGTGTATACAAATGAGAGCCCTACTAGGTTCTCAAGATGTCATGGACATTATAGAAGATGGGTATGCAGAACCTGCTACAAAAGAAGTAGAAGCGGGCTTAACAGAAGCATAGAAGACAACTCTCAAAACAAATCGAAAGAAAAATTGCAAAGCAAAGTCAATCCTTTATCAAGGACTTGATGAGGCCATGTTCGAGATCATAGCTTCCGCAAAGACATTAAAAGAAGTTTGGGAGATGCATCAGAAAACATACAAAGGTGCTAACAAAGTGAAAAGGATTCGTCTTCAAACTCTACGTGGTGAATTTGAATCTTTACGTATGAAATCTTTAGAATCAATTTCTGATTTTTATACACGAGTTATGGCGGTTGCCAACCAGATCAAAAGGAATGGAGAAGATCTTACATATATGAGAATTTCAGAGAAAATTTTGCAATCATTAGATCCAAAATTTGATTATATTGTTGTTGCCTTAGAAGAAACCAATGATCTGGAAACTCTGTCTGTGGAAGAACTTGTGGGTTCACTACAAGTCCATGAGCAGAAAATAACAAAAAGAAATGAAGATAAAGTGCTAGAGTAAGCACTACAGTCAAAGCTGCATCTCAATACGGAGAGGCAGGTGCAAGGGGGGACATCACCGAAAGGACGAGGTCCTAATTCAAAATCCAGAGGCAGAGGCAGAGGCAGAAGAGGATTCTATAGAAGAGGAAGAGGACTGCAAAACTACGGGGGACAGCAGAACAAAACCTCGAGAAAAAAAGAAAGAGAAAGAAGAGGCGGTTACAATAATCGTCCAAATGTTGACAAACATAACATTCAATGCTACAAATGCCACAAAAATGGTCATTACAGCAATGAATGTCGATCGCCACAAGCAAATGAAGCTAGTTATAGGGCTAACTTTGTAGAAACAAAATTAGTTGCTGGAAACTCGATGAGCTTGATGGCACACAGCTCAACTGAACAAGACCAAGGTATTTGGTTTCTTGATTCTGGAGCCAGTAATCATATAACTGGCAGAAAGAATTTCTTTACTGAACTTGATGAGAAGGTTCGTGGAGAAATCTCATTTGGTGATCTCTCAAAAATTCCAGTCCAAGGAAGAGGAGATATTCTGATCAAACGTTAGGATGGTGATCATGCTCTCATCTCCAATGTCTACTATGTTCTAGACATGAAGACCAATGTATTGAGCCTTGGACAATTGCTGGAGAAAGGTTATCATATTATTCTAAAAGATATGCACTTAACACTTGCAAATACTCGAGGAAAGCTGATTACTCGAGTAAAGATGACAAAGAACGGGATGTTTCCATTAACTGTTCATCATGATACACTGAAGTGTCTAAGAAGTGACGTTAATGACAAAGACTGGTTGTGGCATCTCAGATATGGACATCTCAATTTTAAGAGTCTAAGACAATTGGGAAGCAAGAAGATGGTGAAAGATCTTCTAAACATTCCATATCCTAATGAGCTATGTGAAAGTTGTGTTCTTAGTAAGCAATACAGAAACAGCTTTGGAAAGCAAGCAGATTGGAGAGCAACCAAGCCACTCGAGTTAGTACACACTAATGTGTGTGGTCCGTTGAATCCAGAATCAAACGAATGGAAGAAGTATTTTCTCACCTTCACTAATGATTACAGTAGAAGAACTTGGGTGTACTTCTTAAAGAGGAAATCAGAAGTGTTTGACAGCTTCAAAGAGTTCAAAGCTCTTGTGGAGAAACAAAGTGGCTATCAAATCAATATGATTCGATCAAATCAAGGTGGTGAATATACAGCAGGCGAATTTGAAGAATTCCTCAAGCATGTTGAAGGAAAAGTCATTGCCCAAGAGTTTTTAGGATGAAGCAATTTTATGTGCAGTTTATCTACTGAACAGGTGCCCCACAAGAAGTTTAGAGAATATAACACCGCATGAAGCATGGAGTACTCACAAGCCAAGTGTGAGTCATTTTTGAGTTTTCGGGTGCATTGCATATGCTAAAATTCCAAACGCTAGAAGAACAAAACTTGAGGATAAATAAGAGAAGTTTATCCTTGTTGGATATGGTGACAGAACCATGGGATATAAGCTCTATAATCTCGTCACTAAGAGAGTATTCTACAGCAGAGATGTCATTTTTGAAGAAAATAAATCCTGGAGATGAGACCAAGCTGAATCTTCCAGGAATGCAGAGCTGACTGTTGAAGAAGAGAAACCAACTTAACCAAGTGAAGAAGAGCCACAGACACCATAAAGTGTTCATCCCTCATCAAGAAATGAAACTCCAGAGTCAGTGGCTGGAGAAATGTCAGATATGAGGACTAGAGGGGTCCGAAACTTAAAAGATATATATAAGAATACAGAACTCATATATGGTGATGAGTTTACTTTGTTCTGTTTACAGATGAGTTGTGATCCAGTTAATTTTTAAGAAGCTAACAAAGAAGACAAATAGAGAGGTGTAATGGATGAAGAAATTGGATCCATTGAAAAAAAACAAGACATAGGAGTTGGCTACTCTCCCGAAAAGCCACAAGACCATAGGAGTCAAATGGGTCTACAAGACCAAGAGAAATACTTAAGGAGAAGTCCAGATATACAAGGCCAGGCTTGTTTCAAAAGGGTACAAGCAGAAAGAAAGCATCGACTATGGGGAAGTTTTTGCCCCTGTTGCCAAACTTGAAACCATCAGGCTGCTAAATTCAGTAGCTGCACAGGAAAGATGGAAGATTTATCAACTGGATGTAAAGTCAGCATTTCTGAATGGATTTCTTGAAAAAGAAATCTATGTGGATCAGCCTGTGGGATATGTGAAGAAAGGCCAAAAAGAAATCTATGTGGACCAGGCTGTAGGATATGTGAAGAAAGGCCAAGAAAACAAAGTATACAGGCTGAAGAAAGCTCTTTATTGTTTAAAGCATGCTCTGCGTGCATGGAATGCCAGGATTGATGATTACTTCAGGAAGAATGGATTCGAGAAATTCCTTACAAGCATACACTATATATGAAGAAGGATAGTGAAGATATAATGTTCGTGTGTTTGTATGTGGATGATTTGATCTTCACCGGCAATAATCCAGTCATGTTCGAATCATTCAAGAAAAGTATGGTTAGAGAGTTCGAGATGACAAATATGAGCATAATGGCTCATTTTCTTGGAATTAAAGTTGTGCAAAGCGAATAATGAATCTTCATCTCACAAGGAAACTATGTAAGGGAGATTCTCAAGAAGTTAATTTCGCATGGAGAAATGTAATCTTGTCTCTACTCCTATTGAAACAGGATTAGAATTAAGGAAAAATAAGCAAGGTGATGTTGATCCAACTTACTTCAAAAGCGTAGTTGGAAGTTTGAGATATCTGACGTGCACCAGACCAGATATACTCTATGGAGTCGGACTAATAAGCAAGTACATGGAGACTCCTGACCAGTCTCATTTGAATGCAACAAAAAGGATACTTCGCTACATCAAAGGTACTCTCAATGATGGTTTGTTCTATACTCAAAGCAAAGATTTCAAACTAATTGGCTATTCTGATAGCGACCAGGGAAGAGACTTGGATGAAAGAAAGAGTACAACCGGATTCACATTTTTCATGGAAGATACAAGTTTTACATGGTCATCCAAAAAGCAAGCTATCGTGACTTTGTCATCATGTGAAGCTAAATATGTTGTTGCCAACTCAGATGTATGTCATGGTATTTGGCTCAGGAATGTGTTAAAGTATTTGAGAATTCCACCAGATAATCCCACACAACTCTACATCGATAATCGTTCTGTAATTGCTTTAGCAAAGAATCCAGTGTACCATGAAAGGAGTAAGCACATTGATATTCGATATCATTTCATCAGAGAGCATGTGAAGAATAAAGAAGTAGAGCTGATATCTTGCAGAACATATGATCATCTTGCTAACATATTCACAAAACCACCTAATCATGATGTATTTTAAAAACTGAAGATGTTGCTTGGAATGAAGACAAAGAATCAAGTTTAAGGGGGGGTGTTGAATTGTAAACTTGAAAGCAATTGTTGCTGCAAGACAAGAAGGGACGTGAAGGCTACTGAAGTCTGCTGCTGAAGACTTTTAGGTTGTAGGGTGGTTGTAGGCTGCTTGTAGAGGGAGGCTTGTTAGTTGCCTGTTGGTGGCTTGTCCCCTTTCATTCAGTTATAAATATATGTATGTAGTGTAGTGCAATGTGTGGAATGAAAAAAAAATGAATTAGAGTGAGGGAGAATCAGAGAGTGTTGTAGTCTGTTGTTGTTTCAAAGTTCAATATAAGTTTGTTTCTGTGTGAAATTATTCTCTCTGAGGTGCACCACAAGTGACCTCAGTTACCTCACTCCCACCAACAGCCTTAATATTTCATTGCAAAAGTCCATCAGCGATGAAATCAACAATGTTGATAAGTATTTTCAAATGATATGTCATTAATATTTTCTTTTAAGTTTCTTTTATAAGTTTTAATTTAAATTTGGTTCAAAAACTTTTAATTATAGCAATATATTTTAGGACAACTTTAAAAGTAAGGTGTCAATTAATATAGTCCAAAAAAAAATTAAAAAAAAATTAAGGGTTGCCTCCCCTGAGTTTAGGCAAAATTAAAAAATCTCCCCATAGATTTGAAAAATGTCATTGTCTCCTTAAGGTTTGGATTTATGTTCAACAACCTCCCTTTTTTAGTAAGCTTACTTTGAAAGATTTATCTCCCACATATGAATTCCAATTTGAGTGATTCAAGTTGTCATTGAAAGTTTTCATACCATACTTTCAATTGCAACTTGAATAATTTCATTTGGCTTTGAATGAAAAAGTTATAGGCCTTCAAAGTTGAGAAAAATAATATTTTTTTCAAGTCAATTTTTTGGGAGAAAAATGTGATTTTGCTTCCAAATTTTAAGGTTTATAACTTCTTTGTTTCACAACAAAATCAAATGATTCAGGTCACTATCAAAAGTATAATATAAGAACTTTACATTGAAAATTGAATCACTCTTATCAAATTTATAATGTGAGAGATATGATCTTTCAAAGTAGGCTCATTGAGCTAATAAAAGTTACAACAATTTGACAA
>JAESVK010001196.1:0-10654 GCA_017140935.1 Hamamelis virginiana
AAATAGATATGCACTTTAGGATTGGTTTTAGGGCATACCTCTAACAGTCCTAGTGTCATTACACAAATGACTTGAGACTAGTCATTCTCCATATTGAGCAGACATAACTTGTGCTAGTCTATCCGGATTATTAATGCCCAATAAATAATCCTATGACTGGGAATATCTAAGAAAGAAATCTTTAACAATATAAGTCTCCTAATCTCAACTCTTGAGATCTTATATTGACATTCCTTCTAAGGACTTATCATGAATTTAATAACAGAAGAATACATGATAATCAAAAGCCCATATTATTAATGAATAATAGTAATACATGAATCAACTTTATGTCCTAAATTACACTAGTGAGATTGGCTATTAGGGCATATTACTAACAATTAATCGACTGGAACAAAAGACTTAGTCGACTAGAAGGCAAGTTAGTCGATTAGTTTATAAGTTTAGTCGACTAGATTAAGATTTCTTATAATCATGGCTACTGGATCATAGTTAGTCGACTAGATATGTTCTTGAGCCATTTTTCTAAGTTTCTTAAATCTAAATCAACTTCCAACATATAAACTAGTTAGCTAAGTGTTCAAAAGAATTTTTTTTGACTTAGTTTTAAAAACATTTTGACTAAGATTGAATCCCAAATAAGTCATACTAAAGTCTTATGTTCAAGGTCTTTTGAGCCAAGAGAGTTTAGCTTATATAGAGAGATTTTTACAAATAAATCCTAAGCACTCTCACACAAAGATAAATGCAATATCTTCATGATTGAATTGTCCACACTTGTGTTTGGCTTCATTCTTGAATTTCAACAATGTTATAGCTCTTTGCCCCATTATTCTTAGTGAATATGCAATAAATTCATATGAGCTTAGCTTTAATGATCTTCCAAATAATGCTTGAGCTTCACATTTTAATTCGTTGATTTTCCGATGACTTGGTTCCTATCTTGCAAATTTACACTAAAATGTAAACCATTAGAAATACAAGACAATGTTTGTTATCATCAAAATCATTCAACAAAGTTGGATTGAAGCCATAAGGCTATCACATTTGATTTCACAGCCTTGGTAGTGTTCTTTTGTTGCCTCTGCATTTAGAAATCGATGGCTCGTATTCAGGATGTGAATGCTTTTGTTGCAGCATGCGAATGCTTTTATTCCTTTTATATCCAAAATTAAAATCATTACTCCTATTGTACTTAATTAGAAAACTGCATTTAATTAGAAAACTGCGTTCAACTGCTCTACCACTAAAAATTTTGGTACATCACCACAAGACATTAGGGTATAATGGGGTATAAATATGTCATTTAATTAGTAAAAACAGTAACATCAAAAATGGAGAGAAAAACCCCACAAAAAGCTTGGTATGAAAGAGGAATTATGGGGTTATGGGGGTGAAATTGGTGAAAGGTCCTCATTTTTTCCCTTTACTTTTGGCCATGTAGCGTAGTGAAATTAAGAATTAAAGCAATGAAAATTAACAAGAAGTGTAGTGAAAAACATAAAAATATAATGAAATTTAGTACTAATGCAGTGAAATTCATAAAAAAAAATGCAATGAAAAGGGTAAATATGATATTTTAAAAAATTCATTTTCATTTATAGGACTGCATGCATTAAAATTTCCTAAATGGGACTTTTGGCAAACAAAATCCCATGCTATGCAAAATCCTATTGTAAAGTAGGACTTTTGGACAAAAACCCTAAAAATTAAACCGAATGTGCATGCAAATTCATCTTAAATGGGGTTCTTTAAAAAAGGATAAATTATCCAAAAGTCCCTCAAATCATGGAGGTATACCATGAAGGACATGGATATACTACGAAGTCTCTCAAATTTGAAAAGATTTTTTTTAAGTCTAAAATGCCCATTACACGAGGCCTTTATTCTTTTCTTTAGCAAAAATATTTCATATATTTTCACCGATAAGATCAAGAGAGAATTAGAAAAAAAGAAGAGAGAAAAAGAGAAAGAGGGGAAGAAAAGACGCCTGTTGCCGGAGAGAGAACCAAAGAGACAGAGGAGAGAGATGTTGTTTCGCCGGAATCTGGTGAACTGATTTCAGTTCGTCGGATTATCTTCCTTTGCCGACAAAATGCAACCGTCCACCTTAGATCGAAAACATCTTCATCACCGAAGAGAGACAACGACAGTGAAAATGGCATCTTCATCAATCTTCCAGTGAAATGCAACCACTCGATCGAAGACAACAAGCAAAGTTTGCCTATCAGAACT
This sequence comes from Hamamelis virginiana, assembly GCA_017140935.1. Lineage (NCBI taxonomy): Eukaryota > Viridiplantae > Streptophyta > Magnoliopsida > Saxifragales > Hamamelidaceae > Hamamelis > Hamamelis virginiana. The sequence goes on from JAESVK010001196.1 coordinate 2,236, forward strand.
CTCCATATGTAATAATAAGGTTGAAAGCTTCTCCAATCAAACAACGTTAAGATAAAACTTTTTGAGTTTATCCACTCGCCTCGAATTTTGCAATTTGAGTTTTTTTTTTTTTTGTTGAGAATTTTATCGCGCTTTATTTCCATCGGGTAGTTTTTTTTTTCGGGGGAAAAAAGAAAGAAAGATGAGAAGACAACATCACGATCAACAATCTAGGGTTTTCTATGAGCTCTCCACTCTCGTTCTTAGCTTACTCCGTTTTCCTCCGGCACCGATCTCGTTTTTCGATCAATCTCCTGTCATGCCGCTGGCTGTCTCATCATCGCGGCGGCCGTCGTTGCCTTCGTCAGTGTTGCAGATCTCGCCGGTGTCCATCAAAAAAGAGAGGCAGCTGATCCTTGATCTAAAGAAATCAAAAGCTTCGGTTACACAACAATGCCCTGCATAATCTGTTCTTAGGGCCAACATTCTTACGATGCCTATCTTGAAGCTGAACCAAAAACTTGTGTCTGCCCAATTTTTGTTTGTTCCATCTTTTTTCATTTGATTACTGTTTGTTTCTAACTTCTCATTTGAAAAAACACAATTCTAGTGTAGACTTCTTTTTTCTTTAAAAATATTCATGTTGATTCAATGTGCATTCTTTAAAGTAGAAGTACAAAACCTGCTTATAATACCCAAGGGCACCCACCTTCGTATATTTACCCATTTTCAAGATCGTTATCTGAAGAGGGGGAAAAGAGGATCGAGGAGGGGTGCTCCAAGCTAGACAAGTAAATTTCGTTATCAATTACATATACCTCATATCCAAGAGGTTTAAGTTCACATAAGATGGGTCTGAATACTTTTACAGAAACCAGCACTTACTGACGAACAAGAATCAAATCCATCTGCTGTCCAGGCCTTACTGAGTGCCCAAAGCAAGATCATTCCAATTATCTCCATCAACTTGTTAAGTCGATCTCCTGATCTGATTAATATAGTAAAAAAGCACTCAAAAGTAATTTAAGTAAAATAGTAAGAACACAACTTTCAAATTTGTTTGGAGAAAAAATAGCAAGCAGCAACAGGCTTAAATTTAAATATGTCATTGTTAACCAAAGTATTATATTGACATCAAAGCAGTTATTATGTTTTCTCTGTGAAAACACTAAAAAACGGACAGTGAAAACACTTAAAATGCTGTTAAAACTTAAAAAAAAAAAAAAAAAAAACAGTAAAAACACTAAAAAAAAGGGACAGTGAAAACATTCAAAATGCTTTGAAAACTCAAAAAAAAAAAAAAAAAAAAAGGGAAAAAGAAAAAAAAAAAAGAAAGGACAATGAAAACACATCCAAAATGTTGGGTATTTTCACTGTGGTGAGTGTTTTTGCTGTGTGGGGTATTTTCACTGTGTTTGGGGCAGTTTCGTCTTTTTCGACAAAATGTTTTCACTGTGGACCTCTTAGTATACTTGAGAGATTTAAGGGACTTCTTGGTATTCACCCCTTAAAAATAAAATAAAATAAAATAAAATTGAACTCATCAAATTTAATTTACAATTTTCACTATATCTCACTTGATGATGATGCTCATCAAAGGATAAAATCTAGAATTTCATGATTATTAGTGTTTTAATTTTCACTATCACTTGATGATGATGCGTATCATTTTACTTGAATATCCTCATTTATAATGATGGATTTATTTATAATTGAAAAAAATTTAATTTTCATAAATGCCATATCCAAACATGATGCTTAAAAGAAATTTCTTAAGCATAATCACACCAATTGAAAGCCATGGTTTTGCCTTTTTTTTTCTTTTTTTTTTTTTGGTTTTGTTTAAAGGCTTAACATTTTAAATTAGGGATATATATATACTTTTATGTTATTGATGACTAAGGGTAAAATCATTTTTGAAGAACTATTTTTTCACATAACTCTTGAAAGTTACATTCAAACTATATCTTTACATATGAGAAGTGATTATAGCAAAAGGTAGGAGTTACAACTTTTGCCATAATTACTTTTAGTATGAAAATTTTAGGGTTAAAAAAAGTTTAGTGCTACATACTCTTACCCAAAATACAATTGAGTTCATATACTTTAAAATTTTGCAATCAAGGATACAAAATTTGGCCGCATTTGCAATTAAGTCCGCCCATCCCAACTGCCGTTAAAAGCTAACGGAAATGATGATGTGGCGCTCATTTTTTGCCCAATTTTGTTCCAAAATTCTTTTTTAGTTTTCTCTCAAATTACAAATCTCTTTTCAATGTTTTTTATCTCTAAAAGTCTGTAAAATCAAGCTCTACAATGTATCCGAAACCAATTAATTTTAAGGCACTCAATGATTTATTGTGAATTTTTATTTTGGAACCTTAAATAAATCAAAATAAATAAATGTGTAAGCAAAAAAAAAAAAAAATGAAAATGCACCAAAAATTCCCATATGTCATGTAGATTCTTAGAAAAATAGAACCATGCTTCAATTTTAACAAATAGCATATCAAATGAAAGGTTCAAGTGTAGCCATTAAGGGCGGTCCATGCTTAAACCTTTCATCTGATATGTTATTTGTAAAAACTGAAGCATAGCTATATTTTTCTAAGAATCTATAAGATACATGGGAATTTTTGGTGCATTTTCATGATCTTTGGCTTATCCATTTGTTTATTGTGATTTATCATTAATTGCCTTAAAATTAATAAGCTTTAGATATGTTGCAAAGCTTGATTTTATGGATTTTTGGAGAGAAAATAATTGAAAAAGGATTTGTAGTTTGAGAGAAAATTTAGAGAGAAGTTCGGAACAAAATTGTGCAAAAAATGATGATGTGGCAATTGGGATGGGTGGACTTAATTGCAAAGGCAGCCAAACTTTGTGCCCTTGATTGCAAAATTTTAAAGTACTAGGACTTAGTTGCATTTTGGATGAGAGTACTAAATTGTTTTTAACCCAAAATTTTAATATCCATCTTATCATCACTCAAGTCGTTTAGATCAAATGAAAATTTTAAATTCAAAAGTAATTTATATATATATATATATATATAAACGAGTCTTAAGTCTTTTATTTTTTATTTTGAGATAAAAAAAAAGGATTTTATAGTAAAAAAATAAAAAAAAAATAAAAAAGTTATTAAAAACACAAAAGTGTGTGGTAAATTTAGAAGGTATAATTTAGTGTTTGAAGGAAAGAATTTGGTGGTGTTGACTGCTGAAGTTGAAGTTGAAGTTGAAGTTCAGTTTGTTTAAGTTGGATTGTCATTTGGGCCGGTTCAGCCCCCATGAGAACAGTGTTCGTATGAACTTGTTATAATGGAGGCGTTCAATGAGTTTGACCCACCTCAAAACAGAACGTAACTACGCATGTAACATCAAACGTGTCTGCCTCGTTGACGCCATTGACGCCCCAAAGTCCACATGCAAATTGCCAAATTGTGCTTCACGTGGCATTTTCAACGATAGAGCTAGACTCTCACGTACATAATTGATTATGACTAATGGATTATACGCGTACGAATATTTATATTAGTTTTTTTTTTTTAATTATTTTTAGAGAATTATTTATTCATATATTCTTTGTAGTTATTTCTTCGCATATTAAAATTTATATACTGAAAATGATTGTAGAAAAAGTTCGGTCCCCTAATTTTTACCACAATTACTTCTAGTATGAAAATTTTGCCAATTATCCTATCATTCCTAAAGTTAGGTCAAGTCGAAAAATCTTTGCTCCCCATATTATGCCACTGCTTTATGGATTGTATAACACCCGAGTAACTAGTATTAATTGATAGTTGACTAAAAAAATTTGGCTGATTTCGAACCTGAAATATATCATGTTCACATATTATGTTCATGTATTTAATTTGTTTTGTGTATTTTTGTGCGTGTTTTATTATTATTATTATTTTTATTTTTCTATGAAAGATGAATGAAAGTCAAGAAGGGACTTGTCCTAATTCGATTAGTAGACAATTATTTTCCTTTCATGTCCATGTCAGTGTCACATTTGTGTTGATTGTAGTGATAGCTTTTAGCCACTATGAAATGAATGGTCCAATGCAATGCATTTTAGGGGAAATTATGTATCGACTCTTTGTCACTTTGTATATTTGAATTATTAATTGTGATACTTTGACACTCTTGTACTGTCAATTTGTGATAGATTGTACCATTATGTGAACTAATTGGATATCTATTTAACATATAAAATATCAAATGCGTTCACGTGAATGTATTTTTCCATTAACATGTATAAATACACGTACGTGACTTTCTTTTTGTTAAACAAACGTCCAATTAATTGATAAAAGGGTGCAATTTGCCATAAATTGATAGTACAGGAGGTTAATGTGTCACAATTGATAGTTCAGGGGTGTAAAGTATTTTTCGTTGATAGTACAGGGAGTCAATTTATAATTTTTCCTACATTTTATCTAATGAGAAAAAAATAAACATACAAACTATCCTAGTTGTTTTGGTTTATAGCTGGCATTAACATAAGAAATGGGATCAAAATTTACAATGGATCCTAATTACTAGACCAGTACATAAAAATCAAACAAGTTGTACAGTTTTTACTCTTAATTTCAGTTAAACCTCATCAAATCTTTTGTAAGGTGGAGAACATTTCAAGCATTTAGTTTCTCTTCAAAGCACTGTAAGTTCTTGCCATGCATTTCACACTAGAATCCAAGAGACTATAACCCTTGTCTCTAGGTTTATTTGCTCCGGCCCAAATGGTCTTGTTTAAGACCTACTCACGCTTGTCTGGGCCCAAACAATAAGTGACTTCTTCTACAAGCCTTCACGAGAGACATGGCATTCGTTGATAATAGGCGTTTGGATTTGCGGGTGATCACCTTTTTGATCACTAGGTAGTGAGCAGCCATTAGATGGTTGATACACAGCCAACTAACACGATCTAAGGGTTGTGGACAAAAATACTTGATGGGCAGTCATTTTGGGGTGAAGTAAATATTGCTGCGTTAACTCCTTCAATTTCCTCTCTCTCTCTCTCCTCAAGACCCAGACGTTAATAAAGACTAAAGGAAAATGCTTTATTTTACCTACAACAATCCATTTAAAATTGAATTAAACATGTGACATTTTACAAGTACGCCATGGTACGACTGCGCACTCATACTATTTTTAGTGAAAAGACAGGCACTAGAGACTTCCATTTAAAATAGAATTAAACATGTGACATTTTACCTACCACAATCCACAATTTGCAATCTTTTGTAATCATTCAAATTGAATATATTAAACGAATACATATCTTCAAATGTGGTAAATAAACCTAAACATAATTGGGCATATGGTATTTAAATAAATATGAGATTACATTTGCAGGTGACTCATCTTGCATTAGCAAACGACCTTAAATATGAGATTTATCATTTTTTTTTTTTTTAACATTGCTATTGTAATATATGCAGACGTCCTCCTATGCAACTATGGCCCTCAATTTTATTCTTATTTTTAATTTTAAGACGTAACATCCGGCAGACCCGATTTGTTTTTAGTTCAAAAAATATTTAAAATTTACGGATTTTAACAAAAAATTATTGAAATATTTAAAATTTACGGATTTGTTTTTTAATAATAATTATTGAAATTATTAAAAATATGAAATTTACATTTAATAAAGCTATTGTGATGATTGGGGAGATTTTTTATTTCTTATTTTTTTTTTATTTTTTTTTTAGAAAACAAGGGAAAGTAAACTCACACATTTGACACATACACACATTGTCACATACATAAACTTCACCCAAACACTCAGACACACCCAATTTAATTAGTTGAATTTTTGGTGAGATTCATATAGGAGCTAGGTTAAATTTGGGTGAAGTCATCTTTAACTAAACCCTAGAGTTTGTTCTCATAAGATACTTTTTTTACAAAAGTATTCAATGTACTTTCACAATGCATGTATTTATCTTGATAAATAAATAGGATGGAATTACTCATATATTTTAATTTTTTAAATATTTCATTAAATAAAATGGATTCTTCTCAAGTTTTTCCCCTTGTTTTTTCTTTCTACCTCTCTCTGACATCTAAACCAAAGCTAATTAAACTTGAGGGGCTTTTCAAATTTTGGTGAGCTTGTCACTGATCGATTGAGACAATCATAATTTGCATGCAAATTATGTAATGCCTATGCATATCTTTAGTTTCTTTAGGATATATATGACGCAGATAAAGTTCAAATGCCCTAGGGTTAGGGCGGCACGTAGAGGGACATTAGGCTAGGATAATGTTAGACCAAACCAAATCCAAATCTACACAATATCTTTTTCCATAAAAAAAAACAAAAAAAAAGAAAAACAAAAAGGGAATTAGAGTAATTTTAGTTCCTTAGGTCGTGGTTTGCCGGGAACTTCGAAAATAGTTTTTGTTTCAATTTTTTTTTTTTAAAAGAAAAAAATTTATGACATCCTTAAAAATATGTTTGGCTAACTTACTATGTGGAAATTTAAAAAAAAAAAAAAAGATTGAAAATGAGCTGAATTTCAATAATAAAAAAATATTTTTATATTTTTATATTTTGAATTTCTGAAAGTAAAAAAAAAAAAAAAAATTTTTCAAAATTCACTGCAACTTGAAAGCTTAAAGCCTTAAATCATTATTAGTAATATATAAATACTAAACTTCAAGCGAAGGTGCCATCTGACCCGGTGATAAAGTTTTTTGGTGGTTGTATAAGATATTTGGACTTGTGTCCAGCCTTCATAGGTATGGAAGGTTTATGGAAAAGTAGAGTACTAACTTGTGTAGCTCTTAAGCGTGGACTTCTTGACAAAAACAAAATACTAAACTTCAAGTATTGCAATTAATATTTTATTTTAATTAGAAATAAACAAAAATATTAAGGGCCCATTTAAATATGGGCTGAGAAATTGTATCGCCACAATTGGGAAGAGTATCATGATGGGATATTGTATGTCGCAACTCAAGCCCAAATTGGGTATGGTGGGCAGAGTTCGAGATGCCCAAGTCACAACACAATATGCACCTTAATTATAATTATTTTTTTCCCTAATGGGAATAGAGTAATTTTTATTAGAAGATTATTTAAAATTTTTATTTATTGTTTGATTTATTGATATTTATCCCATTTGACAGTTTCAAAGCATCCATTATTTTTCATTTAACTTATGTTTTATTGTTTTTTTTTTTCAAACTGCTTTATTGTTATTTATTTTTAGTTATTCTATTTATATGAATTTTGATCAGGTAAGGACATCCTTACCTATTTTATCGTTAGCCCACCTGCAATGGAGATCGCAAAATAGGTATTTTCAAAAACCCACCGTTGGATTAGATAATCTTCTTAGTCTGCAAAAAATTACAGTAATTCAACAATCGGTTTTGAAAATACATTGGATGTTGTTATAGTTGTTTAACAGTCTGTATTTTGAAAACTGACTATTGGATTAATGTAATTTTGGCATACATGACATGTATAAGAAGATTATCTAATCTGGCGGTCGGTTTTTCAAAAAAACCTATCCCAGTGAAAGTGGGTTGACAGACGTCCTTATAAGATCAGGACTGTTATTTATATTGTGCTTTTTCATGGGATGAAGGATGTATTTAAAAGCCGAAAATTTCGGTTTTGTCTTCCACATTTCTTGTAAAACATATAATTTTTATTTATTTATTTTGTAAGATGTACTTTAAGTATTGAGCATATTGCATATGAAGACTTACTTAACGGAGGATTGTAATATCTTAGCAGTGGAACACCATTCAACCCAGTGCAGAAGGGAGTGTATTTTCTCTATGGAGAACACGCCACGTGTGCCTTGCTTCAAATAAGTTTTTCTTAATCTGTATTGCATTTTTATTATAATTTTATATGTGAAAATTCTTTAAACAAAATTCCTATAAATATTTCCAACAATCTTAAAAAAGATATGGTTATAAATTTTTGCTAGTTTAGTCCTATTAATTTCTATGAAAAAAATTTCTATGAATTTTTTTTTTCTTTCCAAAAGTCATATTTTAGTACTCTTTATTGCATAAAGTCCTCCCAAAAGGTTTTTAATTCCATGAGTCCTTTTTAAGCATTTTTTTTGTATGCATATAGTCCTATAAATTTAATATTAACTTTTTAAAATACCATATTTATTCTTTCACTATATTTTTGACGAATTTCACTACATTTATATTATTTTCATTGTATTTTTTTTTGTCATTTTCACTGCATTGGTACTGAATTTCATTGCTTTATATATATATATATATATATATATATATATATATATTATATATATATTTCATTGCAGTTTTTTTTATTGATTTTCACTGCATTTTTTAATAAATTTTATTGCATTTTTACATTTCATTTATGGAAAATGCTACTTCACCTACCTATTTCACCCACCTTTTCCCACCCACTTCAAGCGGACAAATGTTTT
>JAESVK010001200.1:0-16525 GCA_017140935.1 Hamamelis virginiana
TACACTGAATGCAGATCTCGGTTAATTTTATTTATGTACTTTCTTCCAGTCTTTAAAGTTGCTCTCTGTCTTGGCTGCAATCCGTTTGGATGATGATGTTGCTGATAATATCGAGAGTACTATATCCGCTGCTTTGGTGGAATCTGGTAATAATACTGTTACCAGTAAGAGCATTACGTCAGTTGACCCACTGGCCTCAAGCACTTGGGAAGAGGTGACCATTTGTAGTTGCTGAAAAATTCTGCTTCTTGTGAACTTCCTGATTTTATTCTTGAATTTTCTTGTCTATCAGTAGAAGCAAATGTTATTAAATAAGGCAGTGGGACCTAAAAAAAGAAGAAAAACATCACAACAGGGGCCTATATGACTACAAACTTACCATATGATACCCAGTGACTAGATTTTTTTCCCTTTTTAGGATAAATCATTTATACCTCTATAAACTAATTAATATCTGGCCCTTTTAGCTTCATGTCAATATGTCCATGCTGGTAAGTGAATTTTAATTTGTTAAATTGCAAATGTAATCTTGATATGGAATTGCCAAAGGGATATTCTATACCATAAACTGCGATAGAGGACTTCATACTGGCATATAATTCTCTCTCTCTCTCTCTCTCTCTCTCTTTCTCTCATACACACACGTGCAGAAACAATAGCACATGCATTTGTAGTGCACACACGCACATGTATACATTTGTATGTCTAATAAGCGCCTTGTTGAGAGCCTCTTCCCTTTATCCAAAAGCACCAATAGTTCCTGTGGTGGTTTCCATGCAGGTTCCATCCTCAAAAACATTGATCACACCTGTCCAGTGCAAATCTTTGTGGAGGCAATTTAAGACAGAGACAGAGTACACTGTTACTCAGGCCATTGCTGCTCAGGCAAGATCTTATGCATAATTATGATTCTGAAATTTTTCTTTTTTATTTTTATTTTGTTAACTTTTCTTTCCATAAAATGCTGACAACATAGGCTGCATATTGATGCCACGTCATTTTAAAGTTGGGTAAGAATGAATAAGAGCAGATGAGGCACACTAATGTGTGTGCCATTTGCATATTCTAATTTTTTTGCACCAAATACATATTGCGTTATTGGCATAAGGAAGGGATTTTGACCCTCCATCTGATGAGTTCCTTTCATTGGATCTAAAAACTTTTCTTCATTTGATGTTGTAATCATTCATTTTCAATCTAATTCTTTGATGGGGGTATATGTACATATGAAAATGCTGTGTAAATTACACATAGTAGATGGTCAAAACTCATTTTCTTAAAAACTTGAAGATAGTCAAAACTCATTTAATCAAGATAGTCAAAGCTCATTTCTATAGCCGATTCACCAAATGGGACTATTTGGTGGTGGGTTCCAATACCTTTCCAATGATGTCGACATGCTTGGATGTGATTGGTTCCCAGAATTTACTGGACCAAGCAGAGCTCATTTGAGGAGCCAAACCCATATTTTATATGTTTGGAAGCTGGGAGATACTAGAAGTTGGGGAAGGTTTCACATAAAATGCAATCAAATTGAATAAATAGGATGACTTAAACTTATTATTATACCCACCAGCTGTTAATTAAGTAATAGAGAGTGGCTTTTAGAAGAGGAATATAATTGGAAGAAAGTTGGATTCACTTCGCTTAGCTTTATATAATGGTATAATATAAATGGTAATGGGAGTGAAGAATTGCCATCTTGATTCCGATCTGCAGTCTGAATTTGTATGCAAAGTAGCATTGCTGTTCAGGACTGATCATGTCTTGGATATAAGTTCATATGTTGGAAATCAACATTTGTGTAGTTTTACTTAATATGAATGTATAAATGCATAGATTATATTAATACCCATACTACCTCGTCCACATCAGTAAATATTTTGCTAAGCCTCACCTCACTGTCGATTATGTTTTTACTTGAATTTCTCTTTCTTTGAACTTTCAGGAAGCTAACAAGCGTAATAACAACTGGTTGCCACCCCCATGGGCAATTGTTGCCTTGGTTATCCTCGGATTCAATGAATTTATGACACTTCTAAGGTACTTATGCTCTGCTCTTGTGGATTTGATGTTGGTAGTGTTCATGTTTTTCAGATACTCTCCTTGTTTGCTACTGATTTTTTATTAATTATTTTGGTATTTCTTTGTGGCAGGAATCCTTTGTATCTATGTGTCATCTTTGTTGCTTTTCTACTCATGAAAGCCCTGTGGGTGCAGCTAGACATCTCGGGTGAATTCCGCAATGGCGCTGTGAGTGTACCCACTTTCTTAACAAAGTTGAAGAAAAATATTATCGAGAATGGAAGTGATGAATTTTATTGTTATGTGCCCAAACACTAAACTTCTAGCAGAATTTTAGAACTTTCAAACAGACTTATGAAACTGGCCATTGGAAATCATTCTAATGGCCATAAGAAGTCAATTTCCTTTTAAGTTGCTTCGAAACACAACCCACTAATCCACTATAGAATTCCATCAACAAACTCATAGAAACCTGATTTTTTATTTTTTATTTAGTTTTTTTATTTTTTATTGTGTACTCATGCAGCTTCCTGGGCTTCTCTCCATATCCACCAAGTTCCTTCCCACTGTCATGAACCTTCTCAGAAAACTAGCCGAGGAAGGGCAGAAGCCTACAACGACTGATTCTCAGAGAAACTCTTCGCAGCAATCAAAGAACTTCCGAAACGGAGTAAACACTAGTGATATGTCATCGAGTGCTTCTTCTGAAATAACTTCGTCCGAAAATGTAACTGAATACTCAAGTCCTTCAAAACAAGACTAGGTGAAATAATCATCTGATTAGAGAGCAGCTTTATTTCAGCTTGAATATGCTGGTGTTATGCTTGCTTTATGGTAGGCTACTGCACGTGTACGGTCCATGCGTACGACTAACTGCGAGCATGTGAAGAGGAAAGGGTTTTGAAGGCATTAATTTTTGCACAGGTGCCGCATACTGGGGGGCCGTGGTCTGTTGCGAAAAGCCCCCTCATTAAATAGTTTTTCATATTTCAAGTGTTCTAGGTGTTGATTTTGTTTATTGTTTGTGGCCTATATGTTACACTAGGCTCTTCTTTATCTTACCTTAGTGGTGGCTGGTTCTTCTGGTTTTTCCTTCAATTTTGTCTTGTGAAAATTAGAACACACTTTCTGGGTTGTAATTCAATGAGAATTATGTCAAAAGTTTATGAACTTTGTGTGTCGTTGGTGCATTTATGCCTATGTTGCTATATGTTGAACAGAAACTGCATGCATGTGTACAAATTTTATGTTGGATTTAAAGGAGACTTGATTGCAAAATGACTGGGACTAAGTGTTGAGCCAAATTTGCCTCAACTTTTAGCTAGAGCTACTTTTGGATGGAAAAATGCACATGCATGAGCCATTGAAAAGAGTTTTTTCACATCATTAGCCAAAAAATGGTTTTCGATAGGGAAATGTCTAATCAATTTCCCTAAATATGAGATGGTTTGGCACAGGATCTCAAATTCAAGTGGTATTCCATACTTCACCCAAACCAAACAAAGTTCCTGTTGCTGGGGCCTATTTTACTTCAATTTGGTATCTCTCTATTTTACTGCTCTCTATCATATCCAATGGGATGTGACACTGTTGAACTTAGAGCAAAGAATTTATGATTTGGGTGTGTGGCTTTCCTTTTACTTTACTAAACTCTCTCTACCCAAATCGATGTGGGATATGACACTGATTCAGCGTGAGCAGAGGGAGTTGATACTCCGGAAAGACGGGCGTGCCCTAATTTTTCGGTGCTCTTGTTTGTTTGTTTGTTTTTTTTTTTTTTTTTTTTTTTCTGTTTAGAGATCGATGATCCACAAGTCTCAGAGCCCGTGTGTAACAGCCAATTTTTCAGCGTGAGCAGAGGGAGTTAATACTCCGGAAAGACGGGCGTGCCCTAATTTTTCGGTGCTCTTGTTTGTTTGTTTGTTTTTTTTTTTTTCTGTTTAGAGATCAATGATCCACAAGTCTCAGAGCCCGTGTGTAACACAGCCAAATCTAGACGATATATTGAATTGAAAGGGACCCATCTCCATTCACATTCAATGAGCATAGCTGCAGAGGAATGCAAAGAGCCTAACCTCCCTAAAAGTCAAATTGACCATACAATGTATTATTTAAGAGGGATGTTGGGGAAAAAATTAAGGGAATTGAGGGAGTGTTTGGTTGTATGGATAAAAATAGGTGGGTTCATATTTATAAACATTATATTATAGATGTGGTTTTGGCCATCCAAATTTAAAAGTAGTCAAGACTCTGTTTGTGTTGGTGGAAAACAATGACAGAACATGAATTTGTTCAGTCATTGTTTTCGACAAGTTGATATTAACAGGGTGTTTAGTTGTCTGAATGAATTTGTTATAATTTATACAGTATTGAAAGAATTACTATCATTTAATAAATTTGGAATTAATTTTTACGAGACTTATTATATGATCGATTTTGTAGAAATTCATGAAATGCTTTTATTTAGTATTAATTTTAATTTTAGTTTTAACTCTTATCTATGATGATGAGTGCTATCTTCTCAAATTTTCTCTTTGATAAAAGTGAATTTGTTTATAAACTTATGTGCCAATTTATATGGAATGATCAATCAAACAGCCCTAATATTAGAATAGGACAAGGATGCTCCATTCCTATCAGCTGTCTGAATCCTTTATTAGAATATCGTGATTAAGATAGGTCCACCGTCAAGGTCAAGGTGGGCTTCTGGGCTTCACCCTCTCCAAAAATAGAATTGATTGTTACATGAAAGTTGTAGATTTGGGTAAGAAAAGTACAACAATTTTTTTTAAATCTTGAAAGAAATCTATTGGCTTATGAGGTTTGCGACTCTCCTCACTGATGAAGACAGGATTTGACCTAAATCTCTGATACAACTACTAAGAGAATTTGCCGACAGATCGTCCAGCACTTTAGAAGAGTATAACATTTTCATTTTAAGATAAATTCAACCTGAGTTTATTGAAAAAGTTGTTAACCCGTGACATTGATGGCATCGTGAATGCTTCAAGTCGTACAATTGCAGAGGTGTTTCCTAAATTTACCACAAAAATATTGAGGCCCATTTACAGCTGGCTAATGTTGGTGTGTAAATGAGTAAATCAGTGAATGCTACAGGTTTGGGTTGGCCATCCATGTATGATCCTGGCCCAGCTGTGCAATAAATGGACTGAGCCCGTAATGTCAAGTCCTTAAATTGGAATTTTAGTTTCCCTCATTTCACATGATACTCACATGATTTTTAATTGCACATACAATGGAAAATATATGGTATATAAAAATGAAGCTTTAACTAAAGAGCGGGTAGCTTAGTGGTTGAGCAAGTAGGGTTAAGGGCATACCAAGCCCCTTGGTCTTGGGTTCGACTCCCACTAACATTAATATTCGGGGCCACAGATCGTAAGGTGCAAGCCTTGTTCGGGGTGCTGGATTTAGTCTGGTATGCGCAAGTTAGCTCGGGATACCTTTATAGCATATAAGAAAAAGAAAAATGAAGCTTTGTGCTTATGAAAGTGGGATATGACATGGCAAATTTTAATGGGCTTTGATTTTAGTTAAGTATTTATATTTATAAAATTAATGACAATTATTTTCAAATTGAAGCTTTAGTACCCAACCCTCCCTCCCCAACACACACCAACAATCTTTCTTAACTCCACCCCTGCATTGCTCTCCTTAATTTTTCTTTATATGTGGGTTGAGTTGAAAGATTTGATTGGAACATTAAGGCTTTGCCACCTACCTTCAATTATCACAATCATTATCATTAATAGTGTAGTTCTTACTGTCACCTTTTAAGTACCCCCTTGAAATTTGTCTATCTCAAGCACACCAAAACACCATTGCCTTTCTTTTTTGATAAAAATGACTCAAATTTATGAGTTCTTGTTGTCTTAATTAAGATATAAAGTAGTTGCCTTTCAATATGAATCTTAAGAACAATATTGAGGGAGATTTTGTACCAAAGTGGATCGCGATTATTGATGATATGCCATGAATTATTAGATAATCTTTTTCATAAAAGGATGATGGGATCCTAATAAGAATCTTATGTTACTGGGTGCTTGTTTTTCCAAAATGGCCAATCAATTAGGGTTAATGTCGATTTCCTTAGAAACTCTCCTCTAGTGAACTTGGACTTCACACATCATGAAATTGTGCTCACTAGCAATTACTTCAAGGTGGCTTATCATGGGACACTAATCATTTTCAAAATCAAATGGTTACCCAATTATGAGTTCTATCTATCCCTTAATTTAAATGATGGGGAGTCCCTCAAGACATTCTCGAGCTTATTCTTTCATAGTGCAATTCTTCCATTTTTTGAATGGAATCTTCAAAGAAAAATATATTATTTTTAATACACAAGTTTTAAACCCCAAGTTTATTCTAAAAATTTGGAATAGTAACACTAAATGGAAGCCCATTGGAGATGCTCAATAAATAGAGAACCAAATGGGTTTCTGTATTTGCATTAGAAATTGGTGACAGGTGGTGAAATTTATAAATTTGGTTGGAGGGTGATTCTTATACGTGGTGTTATTGCATTGGTGGGAGATAGCTAGGGTCATTATTACATGGTAGGATTGCACTTTGGACACGAAGTAATGCCAATAAATTAGATGTAAAATCAATTTGTGGGTTGCGAATTAAGGCAGTTGGCCGGGAGTGAAGATCTTCTGTTTCACTTTCTTGTCCTCTTTCACAAAAGTCCATCTTAAAAATTTAAATGTGAATATTTATTAAAAGGTGTGATTTTCAAGGTGGGCTTTTGTGAGAGGGGACAGAAAAATGAGACAGAAGATCTCTACTCGTTGGGCGGATGCGGGGTACCTAGTCAATTCAAAGTTGATTGTGAGCCTCCCTTTAATTAAAGTGAATGCCCTAAAATCCTCAAACATTTATTCTTTGTGGGACTCTTTTATCTATTCTGGTGTCATTGGGGTCCTTATCATTTGTTCTTTTAAAAAATGCTGTGAAGCTACCCTCACTCCTCACTTGCAATCTCTTTGAAATGGCTTTAATACCATATTAGAGCAATGTTTTATATTCCTAAAATTTACAAATCTTTCATTTTTAATCAGAATTATAATATTTAGCTAAAGTTGACGAGATCATTATATTGAATGCATCGCATTTTTCTCAAAAACATTGTCTTTTTTTTTCTTTTTATAAAAAAAATTGTTGCAGTCATGTTTTGTGGACAAAACAGAGAGATTGTTCAGCCACAAGTCTTAGAGCTCGTGTGTAAATCTAAACCACATATTGAATTAACCCATCTTCATCCACATTAAATGACCATAGCTGCAGAGGAATGCAATGCCCTTAGCCCCTTACCTGCTCAAGGTGAGGGATGAGGGTGTTAAGAACAAAGGGAGTGTTTGGTTCCATAAATAAAAGAAAATTATCGTTTTATTTAATTAATTATTTTATCATCCATATCATGTAGAAAAATAAAAATGTTACTTTTATTGTCGTGAACCAACCACATCTCATATCACACTATAGTGAGTAAAAATAGATGAATGATATAGTATTGCTCTTAAAAATAAGTAGGTACGAGCTAGGCATAAAGATTATTACATAGTGTTAGTTGTTTTTGCATTCAAAATTAAGTTGGGTAGTACCAAGAAAAATTAAAGTATTCTATTTTGCATTCAAAGTTATCCTATACCTCCTCATAACAAGAAAATTAAATGGAGTTAGGCTCCTTTTTCAACCATCACAAACTAAATTACATTTGAGGAAAAATTAAAAAGAAAAAGACTGCATGCAATAGATTAGGTTGTCATACTTGAGATTGTAACATGACTAAATCATATTTTGGAAGAGTTTATGTAAAATTAAGTTTAATGGAACTTATAAGTCCAGCCTATGTCACAATCATGCATTTTGATCGAGGTTTTGGCTATCTGGGTTTGGGGCGTTACATCTGCAACCGTCTTTGGGGTATGATGTCATTGTAAATTACTAAAATATTTGCCACAATATTTAATCTTAAATCAAAATTTTCGAAAGCAAAAATAGTTATTTTAAAATTTGCTAATTCGTTCACTGTGTTTCTAAATGAAACGAAGTATCAGTACATTTTTGTATCATTTATTTTAGGAGAATGTTATTACCGCTCCAACATTTCCCACTTGTGCTCCTCCTGTGAGCTCAGTGATTACAATGTCACTGAAATGACATAAATGCTCTTATTATGAAAGTTTTCTATTTTATTTTACTCATAATACCAAAAAATTATAATGATTAATAGAGCCAGTTACATCAGAAATTTTAAATAACCTAAATGAAAACACCTTAGCATCGTGATCTCGTCCAACCATTGAATAATTGACCACTGAAAACTGTCACAATTTTTTCAAGTGACACTTACTAGACACGTGTCTTACCAATGGATAATTGACCTTGTTAAGATCATCTATACAAAACTTTACAATAAAATACCATTCAATTTAATTGGTATGTGTAGGCCTATTCTAACATAATTTTTCCTAAATTTGTACCAGGTCTCAACGAAATAAATATGATGATAGAAAGTGTGAGAATTTTGAATTGCATGTCCAAAATAATTGAAAAAAAAAAAAAAAAAACACGAAAATAGAGAGATGAGAGAGTGTACAATGGGCTCCGCTTAAAATTTGGGCACGGGAAATATGCCTAGGGGGTGAATGTATACTTTCAAGTCGTACCAAATGCACTAAAGTTTCTTTAATTTGCCATCAAACTTTCGGTCCCATTTGTCCTTGGATAGTTAATGTGGTCTCGTGGATATATAAATGTCTAAATGGTGTCAATATTTTTTAATTTGAATAAACTCCTGTGATATGGTTGGTTGCACGAATTGACGTGGTATTACTGGCTAATTAAAATACTTTAAAATAATGATTTTTTTAAAGCCCTAAAGATGCAGAAATACTTCTAATTAACTTCTAATTAACTTCATCCCTGAGGTTATAAGATTGTCTTGAATGTTTAGAGAATTACTACCAGACTTTGAAACCCCATTTGATATGTTCCTATTCATGGCATGGGCATTTATGTCCCTATCCTGTACTTTGGACCACATGTTTCTATTCATGGCATGAACATCTTAATGGGTCTCTTTTTTTTTTTTTTTTTTTTTTTTGGTGAGGTCTAAGGAGTTTTTTTCGCAAAGGAAAATGCTACACCACCACCTATTTCATTATTATTTGACTAATCATCTTATGTGAACGAATCGTTTTTACGATTTCAAAAAAATAAAAATATTAATTACTTTTATTGATGCAAACTGCATATCATATGCTAAGTAAGGTGGGTGGAAAAATATGAGTGAATTAAATAGCACTGCTCTTTGGCAAATATGAAAATTTGGCTAGCTGAATATGAATCTCCTTCAGCGTTGTTTAGTAAGTTTTTTTTTTTTTTTCCTTGTAAATTTATTTGTACAGAAAATAAAGCATAATCCCAATTTTGTTTTTTCAAACCAATTTTAAATTGATTTATTTAAAATCAAATAATACTAAGAGAATGAACCTCGCTTGATCCAAATTTTAAAATAGGTCCTAAAGATGCAAAAATATCCATCCTCAACTTTATTTACATGTTTATAGAATGGTCTTAAATGTTAAAAAAATAACAAACCATTTGATATGTTTTTATTGATGCAATGGGCACTTCAATGGACCATTTTTCTAAAGCCCTCAAGTCTTGATAGACTTAAGGCTCCCATTTGATGTGTTTTTGTTAATGGTATGGGTCATTTTTCCAAAGAATGACCAAAGATGTGGAAGCATCCTTGATTTTATCCACAAGACTTTCTTTTTTTTTTTTTGGGTAGAAAAGACTAACAAGACTTAGAGCTCCCATTTGACATGTTTTTATTCATTGTACGGCCACTTTAATATGTCATTTTTCTATAGCCCTAAAGATGTGAAATGACCCATGAATCTATTCACAAGTTTATAAAATGGTCTTTAACTGTTTAGAGAATTAGAAGATTAACTAAAGTTAAAGTACCCATATGATTTGTCTTTATTGATGGTATGGACACTGAAGAGGGTAAAAATTTACGGTTATCTATGCTCAACACATGTCGGGTTGGGACTTTTATCGATCGCTCCTATTAGTACTATCCGACCTCGAGGAGTTCCGTCCAACCCGTCGGGTACTATCCGATCAGTCAACATCACTCAATAAAGATAGTCAGGGGCTATCCGTCCATTCGAAATCACTATAAGATGGCCTTGATAACTGATCCATACATGGTAAAGCGTAGCATGATTACCGGGGTAAAGCGGATTATTAAATGACCTTCCAACCACTTACGTCAACCATTAACTGCGATTAAGAGGCAAGGTAATGGGCTCTGATACTGACCTTTGGTTCACTCCACGCCATCCACGTGGTGAACTCCTTGATCATTCCTATAAAAACACTCTCCTCTTCTCGCGAAAGGTATGTGATTCGCACTCCATCTCTAGACTTTGTATTTTCTCTACTTACTCTGAAAACTGACTTGATCATCAAAGCTTTGTAGGAAAACACTACACCGGTGTTCACGACTGGGAATACAGATCCATTGCGACAAGAGCACCGATCCATTACTCTTTTTCGACATCATCAGACACTAATGGGTCACTCGATCTATGTGGATTTTAAAACAAAAACAGGAAAAAAAGAGAAGAAAAAACTAAAAATTGCTTAAAATAAATTGCTATGTTTGGCATTTCTTCATGTTTTCCTCATCCTTTTTGAGTTAAAGATTGAAGTTGAAGTACGAAAATACTCCTGATTTTATCCACATGGTTATAAAATAGTCTAAATGTTCAGAGAATGACAAGACTCACCAAATTTAAAGTCCCCATGTGGGTCTTTGAGTAAGAGAAGAAATTCATTAATGACAAAAAGTTTTAATAGAACGTGAAAATACAATACCTTCAACATCTTCTAAAATAACAACTCAAAACTTCTTAAACATACGCAGTGTTATTACCTTGTTTAAAAAGAAATAAAACCTAACACTTCAACCCATAATGGGAAAGATATGAACCACCGAGCCAAAGTTCAAGACTATTAATCCTTTGACATAGATTATAATTCATGAATTGCTTTGATTACCACTTAAGAATTCCCTTCAACTTCAACCCTTTTTCATCCCTTTTAATCAAGTGCCATTTACTTTGTTACAAGATCATATGGCTTTTTAAGGCTACAAAAAGTTTACCATTTTTGTTCCTTTTGGATATAGGTAGATTTATATTTGTATCTCTTTAATTTGAACTATCAAAATTGAATTTGTACCAAGAATCTGAGAGAGGAAACCATTTGATGTACCAACGAACTTTAATTAGAGAATCAACAAGGAGTACAACTAGCACCAAAAACACATCATTAATTAGAGTCCCAGGAATATATACCAATATCAAAATGCATTGCAACAGGAAACAGAATAGAAGCAGGACAAGGATTATGATTTAGGTCATTTAAAAAAAGAACCCTTTTTTTTTTGCCCAAATGATAGAAATATACCCTTTCTCTAAAACTCCTAATGTTAACAAATAGGGTATCAATACATTTCCATATATATATATATGCTCGAACTCGAGAATTCTCTCATAAAAGAGGGGATACATGCCTCTAGAACACAAAGTCACAAGGCCATTAAAAATTAAAAAAAAAAAAAAAACAAACTAATTCAAGTGGTTCCAAGTAAACTACGGAAGATTAATAGAGACTTTTTCAAACGACCTATCAAGCGTACTATTACAAGAACAATGGTTCAAATAAAGATAATCAAATAAGACACAATTGTTTTGGTTTAATAGTAATTTATGAACATTATAGAGTGAACAACGTAGATATTCAACTCCTACGGTATGAAAAAGAGAGAGAAAGAGAAAGAAAAAGAAGTAGAACACAATTTTATCTAACATACCTTTCCTACACAATTTTAAGCGTGACATATATGAAGCATTTTAATGGGTTGGTGGTACTAAAGTTTAGGGATACCGACCATGCCATGCCATGCCATTTAAGTCATTCTCCTTAATTTAATGATGAACAACCCTAGTTTGATTTATAGTGTCTTTGAAAAGGATCCTGATTGAAACGTGATTGACTTCCATCATAATCATAATCCAAACAGTCCCTTTGTCATCCATTCAATTAATCAAAGATGTAAACCTTCCATCGATCACCCACCAACGCTCTAGTGTCAATATATTTGCTTACTTGTCATATCTTGATTGGTCGGTCCTGGTAGCTGTGCTTTTCACTTTTTCTTTTCCTTTTCTTGACAGTTAAGAGTTGGATCCGGAATTGATTGATAGGAAAAAGAAATGAGAAGGAAAATAATAATAATAATCATTTTCTCTTATTTTTTATGCATTTATTTGTTATAGAAAAGCTTCGAATCCTACTAATAATCAATTTCTGCAATAAAATGTTTTTCTTAAAACCGTATTTTATATATTTTTTTTCACGAGAATTGAAATTTATTTGGCACTGTATGAACTTTGAAACGGTTTTTCTGTTTGCGGAGTTCAAATTAAAAAAAATAACCGTTTTCAATATTATTATTCTCTTTAAAGAATAAGTTAGCCAAATATATTTTTTAGATTATTTTATAATTTTTATTTATTTATTTTAAAAATAGAAAGCTGAATTGCCGAACATATTTTTTAAGAATTCCGTTTTCTATTCTTTTTAACTTTGAAAATAAAAAATTATTTTAAAAATTTACGACGAAACATTTTTTATTATTTTCATGTAAATCAAATACTTATAAATAAAATAAAATTTGCTAAAGTTATGTTTTTAATTTTTTAATTTTGATAGCCAAACAAATTAAGAAGCGAAGACAATAATAGAAGATAAAGACATGCAGTACATATTTTCAAACCCACCCGTGTGGAGACTAGAACTGAGTGTGCAGTATTATACCAATTCAACAATCTTATTAATTGGCTCGCCAGCAAAGCCAACCCGATCAAACGGTTAGGTTTCTTTCATCAACTAATCAAACGGACTAGATTGATTGGGAAACGGAGGTGATTAACATCATAATCGTTATGATCCACATTGTCTTCTTCCATCAATCGATTTGAATGACCTATTTTGAAATGGTAAGCCAATTGAGCGGACAAGATTACCCGATCCCAGAATCAATAATGATCCCATGGCTGTCGATATATGATCGGCCTCATCATCCTATCTAATCCATCTGTTTACCGTAATAAAACGTGTCAAGAAACACTTCAAAATTTCCATTTGTTGGAACCAGATGAGATTAACGAATTGTGCGGTTAGTGGGTTGAAAACCATAGGCGGTCGCACACTTGCACTTAATAAATGCAGCTCCTTTTAGCTGCACGCCAAAAAAAAATATATATATATATATACACTTTTTATGGATGTCATGCTCACTATAAATTACAATAATCGAAAGGTTAATTTCTTAAAAAACTGAATGGAAAAAATTAGTGATATTTTAAAGAATATTTATACTTTTTTATATATATAATCAGAACTTAGAACTTATTCATTAAGGACCAGTTCACAAATTAAAATTTGAACCCTTCACAATCTAGCCATCCATTCCTCACATAGTCTATTTATGCCGGTCCATTATTTTAGATGGAGGGCTAGATCCGAGTGGTCCAAATTTTAATTTGTAAACTGGTCCTTAATGGACCACTTCTGTATGTCATGTATGTCATATATATATATATATATATACACAAATAGTGGACTCATACCACGTGTTGATTTCATTATATGAAACATTAAATAAAAGTCAAAACATAAAAAAAAAAAAAAATTAAACTTAAATGCTTATTTTGATTAAATGATTTAAACTCCTAGTGGGTGTAATATTATATAAACTAATAGTATTGTGTATGTATACAGCTAAATTATATTAAAATATTGAAATATATATATATATATATATATATATATATAGCTTATCCTTTTTTTCCCTTAATTTTTAACTAATGAATTATAGCTATGTCATTGAAGACAGTGGATCAAAATGAATTAAATATAAATATTTTTTAATTAGTGTATTTAAATTAGAGCTAGAACCAAAAGAAATAATTCTATTTAATAATGTCATGTCATTACAATAATAATAATATGACAATAAGCGAAAGAGAAAATTGTGCCTGAGTAAAGTAATATTAAGAAGGGAGGGCCAAGGAATTAATATGTGGTGTTAGCATAAAATGTTACACAACCCAACCCACTAGTGATCAATTTGTGCCCTAACACATAGTCTAATATATGACGTGGATTGTCACATCAGTTTATTAAAAAGATAAAAAAAAAAAATAACTATTTTTTTTTTTAAATTAACATACCATGTTATGTAAGTAGGTGGCGTAAATTGAAATGTAAGTTGGGATCAGAGCGTTGGAATGTATAGCAGAGCACGATTCATGAGTCATTACATGTTGGAGTGTCGTGAGCTGTCTACGGGCATATTGATGGATGGACGGATATGATGAGATCACACATGATAGGAGTGAATCGAATGGCCATTGATTCCTACTCCAACCGTGGCATTCATTTCATCATTTAATGAGGTTTCCAGTTGTAGTTTCAGTGAACTTAAATACAGTAGTTTGCTGCATTCCTTGGTAGTTTTCTTATCATTATTGTTATATATATTTTTTTGTATAATAATTAATAATTATGTTTATATAATAAATATAACTATATATATATATACACACACACATAAAGTAAGACCAACCAGAGAAAGCCACATAGAGGTTCAAGGGAGCAGTTACTTCAGTGAGTCTTTTCTGTGGTTTCTGCCTGTCTCTCAATGGCTTTGGTTGGGGCAGTGAAGCTCTTCCTCTGTTCACTTCTATGGCTCAACATCATCACATCCTGTCAAGGTTTTGTGCTCCCTGCCCTTTTTTCTCACTAGCTATATCCATTTGGGCTTCTTGTCTTGTCATACATATACATATATATTGTATTCTATTATCCATTTATCTTTCTTTCTCTCCCTATAATTTTAAGTGTGGATGATTCCTCCTCCTCCTCCTCCTCCTCTGTATGTTGTGATGAATGATCATGGCTTCAAAATCATTTGATGGAGAAAAATCTGAAAAAGGACCTTTTGCTTTTGGGTTTTCCTGCATGTCTAATTAAGATGGGGATTGTTTTCTGTGTCATTTTCTTTGTCTTTGTCTCCGATTTTCATTTTGTGGGTCTCTTTCTCTTTTCATCTTCTCTGTCTCTGTCTCTCATTTTCCCTTGTAAAGGTTTCAGTTTACAACCCTACCAAGATTTTGCCATTTGCCCATTTTTCTTGCTCAAATGGGTTAATGGAGCTTTTGACCTTTAATTCTTCATCTCATGATCAATTACTACTATTCGAGTTGAGTTATATATTAATGAAAATTACAGAAAATAATTTTTTTTTTTGTATATATATATATATTATATTGTTATAAAAAAATTATTTCACAATTTTTGATAAATGTGGCATTAGAATTATTTTTATATATATTTTTTTCATATACAGATCTACTGTCTCAAAGTTGTCTCATTGCATCTTCCGGAGACTTGTTGGTCCACAATGTACTGTATTAATTTAGTCTTTCAAAGCTTTTGGACAGGCAATGGGACACATTTCCATTTGTACTGTTAGATTTAATCAAGATTTAATAGTGATTTGTACACTTCTAGTGTACTATGCTACAGTTTTTTTTTTTTTTTTTTAATAATTCTATATCATCCGAGATTTTAATCCAAAATTAAAAACCATCCAAACGTATCGTGGCTTGAGTGATGTGTGAAAAAGAGGAAAACAGTTTGAGAAGAGATACATCACCACTCAAAACAGAACACATCAGTGTGGTTTTTAATTTCAAGTTAAAGTACCTGATGCTATAGTATGTTTTTTTTTTTTTTTTTTTTTTTGGTAATTTAATAAAAAAAAAAAAAATACTACTTAATCAAAAAAATGAAAGTGAGAAAATAGTTTTTAAAAAATTAAGTTATATAAATAAAATGATGAAATGATATAAAAAATGTAATATTAATTGCTGCAGGTGAGAATTATCGATACCCATTCATAAGAAGTGCGAGCTCATTTTCATCATCATCATCAACTTCATCCAATGCCTTTGGAAATGCATATGATTATATAATCATAGGAGGTGGTACAGCTGGGTGTCCCCTAGCTGCTACTCTTTCTCAGAATTTCAGTGTGCTGTTGCTTGAGAGAGGGGGTGTCCCTTTCACCAACTTGAATGTATCCTATTTACAAAACTTCCATATCTCTCTGGCGGACACTTCACCAAGTTCTGCATCCCAAGTTTTCATTTCCACAGATGGGGTCTTCAATTCTAGAGCTAGAATTTTAGGAGGTGGCACTTGCATCAATGCTGGTTTCTATACAAGAGCTAGTACAAGGTATGTGATTCTCTTCACAAATTTTTTTTTTCCCATATATATTTGCTCCATATATTGTGTTTTTATAAGAATGTGTGGATAT
>JAESVK010001200.1:22186-40934 GCA_017140935.1 Hamamelis virginiana
TATATATATATATATATATATATATATATATATATATATATATACAGTCATTCTATTATAAGGTCGACCTTGCATAAGGTTATGCAAGGTCGGCTCCATATCTCCAATGTTAGAAAACAGTTCGTAAAACTGTCCGTTAGATTAGATGTTCCCACTCTGTATGTCATGCCTGCAAAAAATCACAGTGATCCGACGGTTGGTTTTTTAAATAACTAACATTAAAAAAATGGTGATTTTTTGAAGAACAAATAAGTTGCATATTTTCACAATGACATAATGATTCAACTTATGCAAGATCGACCTTATAATAGAATGACTGTATGTATATATATATATATATATATTCTCAACTTGTTCTGTTTAACTTCTGGAATGTTCACTAATGCAGTTCCCTCACTCTAATTCCGTGTTGGTTTCAGTTTAGATTTTCTATTTACCTGCACTAAAAAGGGTGTATAAGGAACCAACTTGATGAAAGAATAACTTTATAGAGCATGCATATTTCTGTTTCAAGGGAGACTGGGACTGTTAACTCCCTGTCTTGCCAAAGAAACTAAATAGGGACAATTCATATGCTGAAGAAGTGTTTTTGAACAACTTACATGCCAAGTAGATGGTGCCACATCGCTGGTTCTTCTTACAATTCCAGTATGGACTAGAAGCAAATAATGATTCAAGCAGCCAGGGTCATTCATTTTGATACAATTTAAATGCAAGTGACTTGAAATTCATTTTTCCTTGAAGTTGTTTATGAACATCAGAATATGATTTAGTTGAAACTCTGTTTGAAGAAGCCAGTGTCATCCTTTTTGAAAAGAATTAAAATACAATGTGAGGTTATGTTACATTAATTTCAAACTTCAAACTGTAAGCCCATGGAAATTGAATGACTCAATAGCAATTGAAAACTAATGGAGCAAACTTCAATTATTAGCCTAAAATATATTCTCAATTTGTAAGATGCTTGAAATCCTTTTCCCGCAATGGACTCATTCATGATGATGAATTTGTATATATAGACAAGCAATGGAACAATTAAATTTTCAAGGGATGCGCAACCAGGCCCTAAATGATTCCAGTAAAATGTCACAGTAAGATCAATCAGCAGTTCAACACAACTAGGTAAGTATATAAGGTTCTAAGGTAGAATTATATGTTACAACTCTGAAACTGTTTATATATATATATATATACACACACTTCAACAAAAGGAGCCTTAAATATATTCTCAATTTATAAGAGGCACAAAGGTTCACAAAAGGATTTCAAGTCATTCACAATTTCAAACAATCATGCGACAATACAGCAACTCCATTAATTGAACTCAACGGAACTGAGGATTTTTAGCTCATCACCAGATAACCCGACATCCAAGAAATGATGCTCTGCATTTCGAGTTAGTCACCACCATAACTAACTTCATTGCTGGTTATGAGCATCACGAAAATCCATAATTGAAAAACTTTGCAAGCAAAGATGTTTTCAAGCTCTTCAATCTATTGTTTGTAAAAGTGCACTGCAGTTTCATTCAAAAGCCATTATTCTTCTATGGAGCTTTGGCAAAACTTTAACGAGATCCTGGCCTCAATTTAAATGAAAACCCATGCTCACTCATGCTGCCTCTGGACACTCCTCTTAATCTCTGCCAGAACTGCCTTCTCCCTGTTCTCAAAGGCCCAGAACTAGAGTGCCTCCTAAAAGACCCGAATTCCTGCTCCTCAAGTCCTGCTGATGTACTCACCAAATCCGACGCTGATAATGCTATCTTAGTGTCAAAACTAGAGTCATAAGCAGGCATTGGGTAATGGGTATGTGCAGCTTCCATGAGTTCACCTGAAACTCTACTAATCTTACTACCTACATCAAGAGAAAAGTTGTCTTGGCTGCAAGTTCTTGATCCTAGCTCTTTTGTCTCATCAAACTCGTTACACACTAGTTTCAGGGCCTGAACAACTTCTCCCATGAAAGGACGGTGAGAAACTTCTGGTTGCACGCACATTGAGGCAATTGCTGCCACCTTGGCCATGCTATCGAACGGGATATTAGACTTCAAAGCTGGGTCAATGATTGTTTCTAAGCCTTCTCCGCTCGTTAGGAGTGGACGAGCCCACGCAACCAGATTTTCTTGACCTGGTGGCTGCGACAAGTCCACAGGCTTTCTTCCTGTTAGGAGCTCAAGGAGAACTACACCATAGCTGTAGACGTCACTTTTCACTAGTAGATGGCCAGTCATTGCATATTCTGGAGCTAAATAACTGGAAATGAAGGTAATAGGATAAGATAGGCTTTCAAGTTGAATAGAACAACAAAATGAACAAAACAACCACTTGAAGAAACCATATTCCACATCTATGGTTATAGTTACAATTTGGCAGTGGCTTTTGTTACATTGGCATCATTAAAGATACCCAACTTTATCTGATTGAAACAAGTAGCCTAAGGTGAGTTTTGGCCAAAAAAAATATGGATGGAGTCAGTAAGAAGGTGGTTTGGCATCATCCATCGAGAGAAAATGTGGCTTCGTAGTAGTAGTGTGTCCTATAATTTTTCATTTATTCCTAGGTGATCTAGTTTATGCTAGACTGATATATATTGGTTTTTGAAGCAATGAAGCTAGCCAATAGCAGCCCCCGTTTTCATAAAATTTATTATAATTAGGCATGAAGGGGAATTTGCAATAATAAATAAGTTCATACCCAAATGTTCCCATCACACGTGTAGAGATGTGTCTGTTTCCCTCATCCAATGCCGTTCTAGCCAATCCAAAATCTGAAACTTTGGGCGTAAAATCATCCTCCAACAAAATGTTGCTGGACTTGAAGTCTCGATGAATAACACGAGGGCTGGAATCTTCATGCAGATAGGCTAAGCCCCGGGCTGCACCAAGGGCAATCTTCATTCGAGCTCCCCAATCAAGTGGACTGGTTTCCTTGTCAACTCCTGTGAGCACACAAGAAGAATATATGCAGAAGCACTTCTTAGAGAATCACTCACAATACCTAAAGGTTCAGCCCAAAACAATGAAATATATATATATATAGGAACTGAAAACTGTAATTTCTTTGAAATTGTATTACCATGTAAGTGGGATTCCACACTTCCGTTTGACACGAGTTCATAGACTAGGCAGCGGGTATGGTCCTCTGTGCAGATACCAATCAATTTTACTAAATTTCTGTGGTGCAGACGACTAAGCATCTCAACTTCAGCCAAGAACTCGCGGCCACCTTGCTGATCATCTCTTTTGAGAACCTTCACGGCCACCTTCGTTCCATCATCTAGAATGCCACTATAAACAAGCCCAAAACCACCTTCCCCAAGTATTCTTGAAGCATCGAAGTGATCAGTGGCTCTCTCTATGTCACTTAAACTAAAGGTCTTAGCAGATCCAGTATATGTCAATATGCTAGAACCGAAGGACATTGATGCAGAATCGGTCCTGCTTCCAAACATCACAGACCCGGCAGGACCTGCTAAGTTTAAATTTCATTACTTTGTTAATAAGAACTCTGCATAAACCTTAAGGTCTTACCACAATTTATAACCAATTCAGGATTTGGGACCAATATATGCCATAAATTGGGGGGCAAATACAAAAGTATAATGAAAAAATGTCAGGAAGCTGGGTATCCAGACAAAATTTTACAAGCATTTTAGGAATAGTTTAAAACATAACAATGAATTCAAGTGGGGAAGTCAATTAATTTCATCCTGGATATTTCTGTAAGCCAAAAAGAAAAAAAAACAAAGACATTTGAGATTTTTTCATAATTGTGTTACCTAATGGTTTTGCAGAGGAGGATATTAAAGCATGTGGAGTTTCTTCAGGTTGATGAGCACAGCGTCCACATTTCAACAGCAAAAGCCAAGCAATTCCCACGCATATAACAAAGGCTGTGAAAGAAGATAGAACAATTACAGCAATCATCCTTCCACCAAGACTATGCTTTTTTCTTCTTGGAACATCAACTCCTAAAGGTTTTATTGCTCTTCCATTGTTGTCATGGCCAGGGTATGGCCCATCATCCATAGTTGCAATGTTAGACGATGCTGAAGGTGGAGATGGTGGAAGACCTGTAGAGATGTAAAACTTTCAGTAGTCCAGAGATAGAAAGCACCAAAAAGATTCAAAAATGTGTTTGGAAGCAACTTCAAGGATGAGCTGAAGAATACTTCTGAATGCCACTATAATGATTTCTAATGACACTTTTAGCAGTCTTTACAAGGGTGACAAAAACAAAAGTGAATAGAAGTAATTCTTCCTTGAAGTTTTCCAAAGACACCCTGAGAAACATAGGATCATTATATAACCTGGATAGTGAACATATAAAACTTCATAGGCACCGAAGAGGGAAGACTTTATGGAAACCTGTTTCCGCCAGAACTTCTTGTAGGTTGAAAATGGAATCGTATCATTGAATTTTTGTCCTAGAGGTACCAAGTTGACAAGCACAATAGTTTTGTCTAACTGCTGACTGGCTGCATTTGCTCCCATAATTCGGACTTGACTTCGATTTAGTGAAACACCGGCTGCAATTTCCTCTGCCAGCTCTGAAACCAAAGGAAAGAATGTGTATAGTGCAACACTAAGGCGCAGTCTAACTTGAATCGGCCACACACAACCACAGGGTGATCCAGGAGGCGTATATGTTAATGGCTCTGTGCATGTCACGGATGTACAATCTACACGTATGAACAAACACAATAATATCTTTATGTGATGATAAGAATTACATACAAATTCCAAATTTAGTAGATATGCTAATTAGATTGAAAGTAGGGAGAACCAAGAGCGTATGTACCTTCATTAGGAGGTGGAGGTGGAAGCGTCAGAATTGATGAAGAGGGTGGACTCATCCTCTTCAGGGAAGAACCCATAGGTGAAATTGTAGGCGATAAAATAGGCACTTGCAGAAGCAAAACACGAGCACAGTATGGCTTTTGTCAATACTCACTGTAAATAAGTTTTGAGGACTTCAAGGAAATAAACCAAAGATAAAAAAAAAAAAAAGTCTTCCCATACTTTTATGTTCACTTGATTGAATTGTTGGTGAAGGTGCAGGTGAATCCTGGCTTGTAGATGATTGGAAAGGAGATTGTAACGGGGAGATTGAAGGGTGTAGACCTGTCATACAAAATGTGTTTAGACATATGAAAAGAAGAAGAAGAAGAAGAAATGGCTCAATTTCAAAAACATAGAATTATGTAGTAATTTGGTTGAGACTGCAATTAGAGCATTAAACCTTGCGGGCTGTGAGTTGGCGGAGGAAGCAAATATGACGGCTCAGGGGCAGAGTTGCTGAATTTTTTCCTTGCATGATGATGCTTATAAAATGAGAATGAAGGAGGAGATGCAGAACCATGCACCCATTTATTTGCGGGACGCTTGAAAGATGACAGAGAAGGTGGAAATGCAATACTAGAAGGCCTCATGCCCTTATGTGTTGTGGGGGCTGCAATAGGAAAAGAACTTTTCAATGTTAATAATGAAATTTCAGTTTCTAGCTTAAAAGTTTGCAAACATTAGTGCTATATTAGACTCTCCACATTACCTTTAGATGACACATGGGGGACTGCTGAGTTTGGAGGTGCAGCAACTACCATTCCATGTCTTTTCCTGCCAAAGCTGCGATGAATTGATGTAGGAGAGACAGCAGAACCTGTGGGATCATATTGAAACAGATCCAACCAAACTTCAATTACAGAATTATCTAGGTACTGTACATGTTCAGACCCCAAATCTGAGGATAAAAAAACATGTAAACTAGTTGATATATTGACATTCTTCATTAACTTGACGAAACCATTCTTCTTTTCTACAGAAAAATGCTGTATTGTAAATTAATTGGAGGAATGCCATGGTCACCGGTAGTACAGAAGAGGGTAGGCCTGGCCTGGCCGGATGGGGGTGGACAAGCAGTGGTCTTTTCAGATGAGTGATCTGTTCAGACTTCAGGAAGGTGTAATATTAAATATTGAATTTTTCAGTGTTCAAAATTTTCAAAAAACCAGAAAACGTAGGCACCGTACTCAAATTACCAATTGGTGGTTTTGCTTCATATTTTACTGCTCAGAATGACAAATACTAGGCCTCAATACAGACCAACGCAAACTGTTACTGCTATAATAACCCATGTAAATACCAACATCCAAATCTGTGCTTAAAGAACTAACTGATAGTTTTAAGGGTGGGGGGGAAGAGATCATCAAAATTCAACCTCAGAATTTTGAATCTGATTCATATACAATAAATCACCAAAAAATGATCCGATGGGTAGTTTGGGAATCCGGACAGAACTCGGGTATTTAGAAGCTCAATTTCAATTTGGTCATGGACATTCTAAAGAAGTTAGCAAGTGAACATGGAAATGCATATTCTGAAATGAACCAGCCCATCTGAAAGTGTATCAGTCACACTTGAATTTTACACACACACAAAGAAAAAAAAAAGAAGCTAAGATATCATTCACAGAAGCAAATTTCCTACGTGTTGATCTTAGAAACAGTCATGGAAAAGATCCCAGATCCCTAATTTACTCCAAATTCAAAATTTCTTAAGACCCACATGGAATTGATCTACACACACACACATGTATAGATCGAACAAAATTCAGTTTAAAAATGAACTCAGAAGGCTGGAATAAAAACCCATTACCTGTAGATCCATGAATTGACAAAGCAGGGACTAAAAAGCAAAGCGTCCACAGCAGAAGAACCAATTGCATCTCCATATTAAAGAAACTGGAGATCAAAGCTCAAGATCTCTCCTTTCTCATCTCTCACTCATCAATTCCAAGTAAGAGGAAGAAAATGAAGAGAGAATGATGAAAACTGGAATAATAAACAGAAGTAGAACATGGGTATACCTTCAAGGAACAACAATACATATATATATGTTCAGATTACAGAAGATGATGACCCACAAATAGTATCAGAGAAGTGATGAAAATGCAAGTTAGTGAAAGCACAAAAATGAGTTAGGTGGGAAGAACCCATGTGTTGTTTTGTTGAGACTGAGCTCTGAAGTTTGCAGAGCTTAGAGATTTCTAATGGAATAGTTGTTATTGACATAGGTGATTAACTGATTAAGGGTTGCCAAAGCTGGTCAATTAAAAAGCAGAACAGTACACTTAAACTAGTCTAGTAAGAGAGACCCTTTTGAGAGTGGGGTGAGAGAGAGAGAGAGAGAGAGTGAAGAGAGAGAGATACGGAGGAAGGAAGGAATGATTCTTTCAAAAGCATCATTATGGTTGGGATATCATTGTTGAAAGTTTAAAATTTTTTAGCATGTTTAGAACGAGATTTCCTTGACTTCTTTGTAGTTAGTTTCAATTTCCCATCAAGATAATGAGTGACCAATGCTCTTATAATTTAATATTCTTCCCCATTTCGCATAAATATTAACCATTATAGTCAGGATATTTGACTCATTTACCTTTTAAAGAAGTGAATAATATGAGCTCGATGATCATTTACTATGTAAGTGAAAATTAATCATCGAGTCAATAAATTAAAGTCCAAATTAAAGTCCTAATTTTTGACAGCTATGCCAATACTTTAATGTCCTAAAAGATTAAAGAAGGATTTTATAAGTGTAATAATCCAATCAAAGGTTGTAATGTAAAAGGGTATGCTGTCCTGCAGTCCCCACCTGCTGCCACAAGTCTTGGCTGGTTTGGTGGTTGGTTTTGGAATGCAGTGTTGGACACCATTTTCTTTAACATGATGACGTTGTTGGTGATGTGACCCCCCAAGCATGATAATCACACCAATGATGTCTCTCTTAGTTGTGTCGGTGTAATTGGTTCTCTTTTTTTTACCATAGTGGCATCGCTTTACTTTTATATATATATATATATATTAATTATATTATGCCCAACTCTTCAAAACGGTGTTATGTATTTAGTTTAAGTTAATACTTTAAAAATATATATTAATTATATTATGCCCAACTCTTCACAACGGTGTTATGTATTTAGTTTAAGTTAATACTTTAAAAATGAGACAGAGAGAGAGAGAGGGGGGGTAAGGAAAGAATTTATTAAAAAACAATCAGATTTGCTATGAATATCTCTCCTTGAATGTTCAAAACTGAGAAGGACAGACAAAGGGTAAGGAAAGAATTTATTAAAAAACAACCAGATTTGCTGTGAATATCCCTCTTTGAATGTTCAAAACTGAGCAGGAGAGACAAGGATGCACACATAAGGCTAAGGAAGAATTTATTAGCAACCAACCCAAATTTGCCATTATTCCTCTTTGAATCTTCAACCTGAGCAGGGGAGAGAGAGACATTATGCTGAGAGAAGAATTTATTAGAAACCAACTACACTTGCAGTGAATATCCCCTTTTTGAATCTTCCCAACTAATTACTGCTAACATCTTGGAACTTAGGGTAGTAAATTTTGATCCAATCTGTCAACCCACCTAAACCCTCACAGGTTCACAGTGTTATAATGATTTTAAATGGGTTTTTATTTTCACTATCATTTTTGTTATAAAATCTGCTCATCGTGATTGATGATATAATAATACCATGCGAACACAATCATTTATACCGATCAGTGTAACAGTACTGATATGAATGTTAACAAGTCTCGACACATAAACTATTGCATAAAGTGGTAAAAATAGATGACGATAATGACTAAGAAACTAGTACGGAGTATTTACCTTTGACAATTGCCAGACATGCCTAATCTGTAACTATCTCATTAAAACCAAATGATAAGATAATTGATGTAAAATATCACATAAATTATTATGCCAACATAATGACTACCATTTGTACAAATTAACAAGGTCGACCACCAATGCCTATTATATGGTACAAAAGAAGTGATCAACCCTTTTGATTTATGTAGTAGCACTCTTAATGATCTATCCCTAGCCTAGATCCTAGCTTACATGGTAAAGGAGGAGATTGGGTAAGAATCTCATTTTGATAAATGAGATTTGTCATCAATGTAGTTTTAGTTCATGGAAAAAAATCCTTGGTATATCCATACCATAACTAGGGATGTCAACGGGACGGGTTTATCCGGGTATCCGCCCCGCCCCTCCCCTATTGGGAAGGGTTTGGGGTCATCCTAATAGGGTTAGGGTCGGGTTTGGGATTTTTTTTGAAAACCCTATAGGGTTTGGGACGGGTTTGGGATGAGGGCTTAAAAACCCGCCCCGCCCCGATTATATATGTTTATGTATTTTTATTATATTTATTTTATAGGTATTATACAATTAAATTTCTCCTTAATAAAATGAAATTTCAATCATGCCCCTTAAGGGGTTTAATTTATTTTATTCTTAGAAATAACAATTATCTTTAATGTTCATCGATGTATTTTGTAATATATTTAGGTATTGAGAAAAGTAGAAAGAAAATAGTAAATGGGACGGGACGGTAATGGGATGGGGTCTTTTAATTGGGACGGTAATGGGATTCCAAATCCTGACCCGTCACGGGTTTGGGACGGGAATGGGATGTCGTTTTCTTAAATGGGACGGAGTTGAGAAAGGAGTGACCCGTCCCAAACCCCCCCCGTTGACATCCCTAACCATAACAGAGGATATTTGTCAGATAATATAGAATTTTGATAGGATGATGTTTACTCATATATATATATATATACAGAAATTATCCTACTGGTACATGCAGACTTTCGTGAAAATCAGCATGAAACTCGTAGGTGACTGTGGAATGCATATTTTGAAAATATGACCATTAGATTAGATATTATGCATATGTATGTCATGCATGACAAAAATCACAGTGATCTAACGGTCGGTTTTTCAAATATGTTACTGAGAAAAACTGTGACAGTTTTCAGATGTCAAAATTTTTTACAATCTGTATTTTGAGATGCCTATATCATATCACTGTGATTTTTGGCAGACGTACGTGAAATCTATAACAAGACGGTCGATTTTTCAAAATATGCACCCCACAATTCTCTATGAATTTCATGCTAACTTTCGCGAAAGTGAGCATATGCTTACTAGATCGGGACTCTATATATATAAATATATAGACGAGGGAATAACACAGCGGGTTGTCTAGCCAATTTAAGATATGCTGCATGTGGGCATAATGTGTTATGGGATTATAACTACATCAGGGAACTTTTTGGAAATTGTTATTGAGGATTGCAAGAGGAGATGGATTACTTAGATATATTTGTTTTTTATTGCTACAAGATTCGATCTCTTTTACCAAAAAGAAAAAAGAAAAAAGAAAAGAAAAGAAAAGAAAAAATAGGTTTTAGGCTTGTTTGGATAGAGGGATTGAGTTGGATTGTGTATTTGTCCTTTGTCAGTGTCAAGTTTGGATTTTCAATCCCAATGTCCATGCATCATTGTAACATGATTCTTCATTCATATTATAGTTCATAATATTTTATTTTTGCCAATTATACATTTATGCCATGATTACAAGGTTATTATAATGTAATGATACTATTGCATTATTTATTCAATAATTTAATAATAGTTTATTACTTTAATAAACACTATATATATATATATATATATATATATATATATATATTCTTTTCTTCTGGTGATGATTTAGAACATAGTGAGATAAAGGGTCTAGGCTGGTTGGCTTTGGTTTTGGGGCTACTAAATGGGTCAAGGCCCAAACCTCTATGATAGGGTGTTTCGATTGAGGCTGTAGCCTTTATGTCAACAACCCAGTCCAACCCAACGTAATGCCAATCCCTACTTGAATAAAAAAAAACTCCCCCAAAATCATAATTAGGAGCTGGAAAATTGTTAAAGATGAAAATGGATGCTAGTTTAAACCAATCGGGGCTAGCCTAGTTGGCCAGACCTGTGCCTCCTCATGTAAGATGTTACGGATTCGAACCTCACCTATGAGGAGTTTGTTAAGTGGTGGACTTATTTTCCCACACACCCCACTCAATGTGCTCCACATCTCTCCCGCTAATGTGGTGTTCTTCCCCTAATTGACTAACAACTAACACTATTACACCTATGCCAAAAAAATAAAAAATAAAAAGCTGGTTTATGGGTTTTAGTTGCTATTAATATAGCTTGTCTACTAATTTGGCTTAGTGGGCCTGGGCCCTTTGTCAATCCCTCAAAATTTGAGTAAGCTAGATCTCTTTGGGTTAATATTTTTGAAACCCATTCAAAAGTAGTTTACAATCTTTAAAAAAAAAAAAAAAACAACTTGATGTGATAGTGGAATTTCCTGTACAAATTTCATAATTGAAATAGTCATCCCTTTTCTCATAAACCTATTAAATTTTTTAGTAATGTAAGATTCGATTGATTTCATGCATCTGATACAACTACCTAAAGACTTTACTAGCATGTTAATTAACATCATTGCACTACTTTTCATCACCAACCAAATAAGATTTAACTTTTACTCGAGGATGATCTTAAGTTGAAAAAATATATAGGGTTTGCTTGGTTTTACACTCCGAAAATAATATTTCAATCTAAAAATCTTGAAAAACAAAAAAGCATAGAAAATATGTTAGAGGCTGCCTGTTTTTGGAATTTTTTAAATATGTTTTCATCATGGAGAAACAAAAAAAGCATAGAAAACATGTTAGAGGCTGCATGTTTTTGGAATTTTTTAAACATATGTTTTCATCATGGACATATCAATGCCAACATATTGCCTCTCTCTCTCTCTCTCTCTGATCAACTGTAAAACTTAAATCTCAGAACCAACCAAGTCAACCCCTCTAAATGCCACAGCCAGTACATCTCTACTAACAGTCTGGCCATGACATGACTGTCATCAATTTTACTTAACCAGCCACTGGTTTGTGAGTTGTGACAGCATTAATAGGAAGGTCAAAGTAAGGACGCGTTTGGGGAATTCTATGGAAGTATAATTATTTCACTTTGTTTCCATGGAAATCAAAACTTAAAAAAAAACATTTATCTTGCATAAAGTCATTACTGATGATTTATTGGAATTGGAGTCATTACAAATTTACAACCCATGACTTCATCAGAGGTCGGGTTCAGGGAAAGAAAAGGGCTACCCCATTAATTATATAGACCATAAGCCTAATAGATTTCTCTATGGATGAAGAATAAAAAAAAAGGACTTTTGCTCCGAGAAAATATATTGGGAGTTTGATAGCACCACTTTAGGCAAACTTTGGGTATTTTTTTCCAATCAAGTGATATTAATTAGACATAATTCACATAAAGAAAAGAGAATGCATTCCATTTATAGGCAAAGTCAATGGACCTACCTAAATTCTTAGCTCCTGTATTCACTCTTTTATGAAATGATGACAAAATAATGCCAATCAATTCAAATGAAAGGCTGTATTGGGTACATTAATGCCCTGTTTACTTCGTGAAAATTTTTACAATTTTTATTTTCTATAAAAAAATTTTAAAAACGGTTTTCATTTTCAGTTTTCAAAATTTAGAAAATGTGTTTACTTTGCAAAAATTAAAACTGTTTTCAAAATCTAAAAATAGTGTTTACTAAAACTATATATTATCTCTATATGTTTTATTATTTTTATTTTTTGGTTTTACAGTTGGTCTACATATTTTTTTCAATGTTTATAAGCATTGCCACGGTATAATACTTATTTTCAGCTTTCGTGAAAATACAAAAAACGTATTTTTGATGTTTTCACATTTTCTTAAAAACTGAATTCATTTTTTTGAAAACAGTTTTCATTTTTTTACAAGTAAACACGTTTTTTATGCCCTTTTTTTTTTTTTTTATTGAAAATGAAATTTATGAAAAATTTTCGCGAAGTAAACATACCCTAACTATTCACTCCAATACCATATATGCCTCTTCCTTGTGTCCAAATGCACCTTGATATTGAAAACGACACCAATTTATCAAATATAATGCACCTACCTAGCTTCTTTGTCAAAATTTTTGGGAATGTTGAAACAATTGTGATTACAGATTTTGATTGAATAATTGTAGATCACTAGCTTAAAATTGGGAAAAAGAATCAAGTAGGTCCCAATATATTTAAAGTAAATGCAGTGACAAAGAATCAAGTAGGTCCCCCCTCAAATAATTGGGAAAATTCAAAATTGGGCTAGGTAACAAATTAGTTGCCAATTATAAACAATTGAACCACCATGGTGCCACATTGATAGTAATAAAAACAAGAGAGAGAGAGAGAGAGAGAGAGAGAGAGAGAGATTAATGCAAAACAAAGGAATCAATTTGCTGTTTGCTGACTTTCATTCTTGTTAATGATTGAAGAAATTGAAAGCTAAGAAGATACAGAAAGATGTTAGGAAGAGGTCGTAAGTCATAACTGGGGTTGGGTTTTTTGCTTGATTATGAAGCAATCATCTGCTACTTCTCCAACTTTCATATCATATGTCATTGCAGGTTCTCAGCCCTTGGATTAGTTTGATGGATAGTAAAACCAAGTGATCAAATGGGGAAAATCCAATCCAGCATTTATAGTCATCCCATATGCACCATCGGAGCATGAACCTTCACTTCATAATAATGGAAGATCAGCTTCACACGTGTTTTACATCCAAATTTACGGACAGAGACGCCCAAACCAGTGGGAAGAGAAAGAGGAGAGAGAGTAGGTAAAGTGCAAACATCTTTTTTTGTTGAAAAATTGATCATCCATTCTCATTTAAGGCGCGTGTATCACAAGTTTTGGTAAGGATGAAAATTTATTTATTTTTTCTTACAAACAAAAAGTTACTAATTTGGATGATATCTGTTCAGATTTGATTAACGTTAATTTTGGAAATAATCTTTATTGCTCATATTTAGGAATTTGTAATCCCTTCATTCAAGAGAATTATCTGAGATTTTATTTTTTTTCCTTGCTGTTCAGATCATGATTTGATCTTGTGTATTTGTATATATTGTAGCCTTTTGACACAAAAATAAAATAAGAAAATCGCAGCTTTCTCAATTCTTATTTTGTCATGGTATCAAAGCAATGATCTTATTGCTTTTGTAAATATCTTAATAAACAAGTACGATATGCAACAAATTTGTTATTAGAAACTTCGATTATAATCAAAGTTTGTAACAAGGGACTTTTTCATTATGTAAAATGTAATGTTTTTTATGATATCAAATGTTGGGTAAATGTAATCGAAATGAAGATATTAAGATAGATGAATGATAAAAATGAGAAAAGATGAAATAAAAAATGAAAATATTTGTAAGATGGAAGGAGTGGTTCTAAAGTTTTTATTAAGCATAATAACGAAAATTCACTTAAGATGATTTTGTCTTGTGTAACGAAAACTTATGCTCTGTTTGTTTTTGAGGGGAGAGTGGGAGGATGGAAGGGGGGAGGGAAAAGTGAAATGATTGGGGTTTGGGAGTTTGTTTGGTATGGAAGGAATGGAAGAGAGGAGGGAAGAATTGGGGGGAAGAAGATGGGGTATTTCACATTTTTGCAATTAGCCTAAAAGTGGGCGGATGAATGGAGATATTGGATTCTTTAAGGGTAAATGGACTATACTACTCTCAGTGTTTTACAAAAATTCATTTATTCATTTTGGTATTATGTGAGGGTAAAATAGTAAATTAGATCTTTTATCCATTCCCTCCTCCTCCATACCAAACACACACCAAAAAAGGAAGTCACTTTTCCATCCATCCCCCATCCACCGTACCAAACACATAAGAAGGAAAATGGGTCTCCCTCCCCTAATGATTG
Organism: Hamamelis virginiana; assembly: GCA_017140935.1. Taxonomy (NCBI): domain Eukaryota; kingdom Viridiplantae; phylum Streptophyta; class Magnoliopsida; order Saxifragales; family Hamamelidaceae; genus Hamamelis; species Hamamelis virginiana. The sequence continues at coordinate 36,860 of JAESVK010001200.1, forward strand.
AAAGTCCATCATTCCTACTTTCCTTCCTTCCACTTTTTCATCATTCCTACCAAACGAAGCATTAGGAATGTATCAAAAATAAAATTTGACTTTAGTTTAGGGTCTTAAAAGGATAAATCAATAATTAATTAAATAATGTGGTTAGAAGTATCGAGAAAATACACAAATGCTAAGAATTTAGTGAAGGGTATCGATCGAACTTAATAGAACTGAATGATAAAAAATGATTCATGTATTTTAAAATATAGTGTGCTAAATTGTCATGTTCATATCGTTTTTCATGATTGAATTTTTTAAAATATTAAAAGAAAGAAAGAAATAAAGAAAAGCTGATAACGACATTAATGTTCCATGAAAAAAATTACAAGTATAGAAAAATGCATATATGACAACTATCATGACAAATAAATCAAGATCATAAAATGTATAATAATCAATATTTTGCCATACTCGTAACTTCTTTATTTTTTGAGGAATTAATCTGTTTGTCATTATGTAAATTTATGGTAACAAATTGCACTTACATTAATTTCATATTTATATTTTAAAAAATTTCTCCACTCTTTAAATCTCAATCTATCACAACTCACTCATATAAAGTGGAACTCACACTTGTTCTGTGTAATTGAGTGTAGATCTTACACTAGTGTGATTGAGGTTAATTAGACAATTATTTGTTTCAAACAAAAGAAATCTATTTTACTTCGAATCCTTCTAATAGTACTAAATGAGTATGAATACATTTTTGGGTTTTATAACAATAGGACCCTGGTATAAGATGCCTATACCGGGGTCCCTAGATTTTTGGTGATACATGACTCTTCAATTTTAGTGCATAAAAAGACACAATTGTCCATATGTGAATTTATTCCATATTTGGAGGTTACCAAATTAATTTTTAAATATCCATATATTAATTCCTAAAATCTTGCCCCTATATCAACAATTTTGAAATTTCAAATTTTGATATTGCTATCCATGCAAGATTTTCAGATAGCAAAATCATTTTAAAAAAGAATTAAACATATTTAGCTTTGATTATATGCAAAAATTTACATAAATGAAAATATACAAAAAATCATTGAGTCAAGTTTCATAACTCTATTTCTTGAAGCATACTAGAATAAGTGCAAAGATACATGACCATTCTCATACCTATTTAAAACCAAACAACCATGTTAAAATTAAAATCCCAAAATAAGTGTAGAGATATATGACTTTGTTTGGGCAAAGTCAAAACATATGGCTCACTGTTTTTTCATTGTTATTTGTTTGTCAAGTGTTTAACCATTAAAGCATAGTCATGACTCATTGGGGGCGTGACTTTTGATATTGACCCATTAAGCAAAGTCGTGACTCATCGTGGGCGTGACATGTGGTTTTGACCCATTAAACAGAGTGGTGACTCATTGAGGGCGTGGCATTTTTTGTCTATGTTTACATTTAGGTTAACATTTGAAGTGAGGCTATAGATTTGCATCAAACATTTAGACCCCTGTGAATTAATTGGTACAGAGCAATCTACTACCATATATATCCACTAGGTATTGACCACAAATTAGGTATTGACCCTGTGACTCATTGTGGAAGTTTCTTTTGTGTATGAAAGTTTTATTTTTACAGAGATAGTAGTATCTCTGTAAAAACCCAAGTCCAAAGCATATAAATTCTATAAAAGATAAAATAGAACTAACAGTTTTTGAGGAACAATCCACCCATTTTAACTTTCTTGAAGCAACAATATAGTAGTAGATATATGATCACAGAACTGGAAGTACTTGGAAGCAAAAAAAAAAAAAAAAAAAAATTCAACATCCAAAAGACAAAATGTTTGGATAATGAAAGGTCCAGATATGTCCAATACTCTTATTACAATTCAAATTCAAAAAGAAAACAAAAAATTACCTATATCACACTTACCTAATCCATTGGAGATGTTATTCAAATATTAAATTATCTAATCATAATAAATCATGAAATAATATCTTAACTAAAGTCAAGCTTAAAATAAGGAAAGAATATTATAGACACACTTACCTAATCTGTAGGAGATGTTATTTAAATATTAAATTATCTAATCACAGTAAATCATGAAATAATATCTTAACTGAAATCAAACTTAAAATAAGAAAATGGTATTATAGGCAATCTATTCTTGTTAGTTGACTTCTAATTTGAACCGGAGGGGACTATTAGTATAAAATCTTATACTTTGGACTTGGTGATAAAAAAAATCATAATCAGGGGCCTATTGATCATTTTCCCTACATTTTTATGTACTCGAATTGAAGAAGAAATTTCAAAAAATAAGGAAAAATAACATTTTAAAGTGTAAATTTATATAAAACGAGAATAAAATGTTCAAAATTTAAAATTTAAATTATAATGTACTGAGTTTTTAGATAGTTTTAAATAAATAAATATTTATCAGAGCGTGTTTACCACGAGCTTCCTTAACGCGTAAACAGAGGAAAAGCGTGAACACTATTTCTGTGTTTTAGTTATAATGTTGCTGTCCCTTCCCTCTCTCTTCGTCATCCCACCGGCTTCCTATTCCCTTCCATTTATTATATTTCTTCCCTCCCTCTCCTTCTCCACTCCTCTCTCTCTCTCCTCCTCTTCTACTCTCTCTCTCTACTCTCAACATGACAGACAGAGTCTACCCTACATCCAAACCCCAAGCCGCAAACGGTGGCGGCGCCACCACCAACCCAACCTTTCCGGCCACCAAAGCTCAACTGTACGGCGCCACTCGCCCAGTCTACCGTCCCCAACCCAACCGCCGCCGCCGCGGCCGAAGCTGCTGCTGCTGCTTCACTCTCTGGCTCAGCCTCTTCATCCTCACTCTCATCCTCCTGGTCGCCATCGCCGGCGCAATTATTTACGTTCTTTACCGCCCTCACCGCCCCTCCTTCTCCGTCACCAGTCTCAGAATCTCTCAACTCAATCTCACTTCGTCTTCTCAACTCAACACCAAGCTCAATCTCACTCTCGCCGCTCGAAACCCTAACAAAAAGCTCGTGTTCATTTACGATACAATCTCCGTTTCTGTTTTATCTAACGGCGTCGATGTCGCCGACGGAACTGTTCCCGGATTTGAGCATGGCACCAAGAATACGACGACGTTGAGAGCTTTGGCGACGAGTACTGGACGAAAACTTGACAGTTCGTCAGCCGGTACGTTGAAATCGGAGATGAAGAGCACGAGCGGTTTGCCGGTGAAGATTCAGTTTGATACGAAGGTGAAAGTGAAGTTGGGAGGGCTGAAGACCAGAAAAGTTCCGGTTAGGGTTACATGTGACGGAATTAAAGCTACTGTTCCAGCCGGTAAATCACCGGCCGTTGCGTCTACTTCGGATTCTAAGTGTAAGGTTGATCTCCGAATCAAGATCTGGAAATGGACATTGTGAGAAAAGAAAATTTACATGGTTTGTTTTTTGTTTTTACTATGAAAAATTTGGTATTATTCATTTTTGTGCTGTAATAATATGTTTGTAAAGGGAGGGATCAGGGAAGGATTGCTGGGTGATTTTAATAGGAAATATAAAATTATTATATGTGGATTTGCAGGATATTTGTAATTTTGTTTTTTTTTTTTTAAATATTAATTGCTGTGAATTTGAAAGGATTCTGATATCTTCTTTGCATTATATTTGCATTACCTTATGTTTGGCTGCTAAGAAAATTTTTTAAACTAAATGAAATTCAAATTAATTTTGAGTTTTATATATCTTGTGTTAAGTAGTTTCCAAAGGAAAACTAGCCCTGAACAACATTCAAAATTTTTTTCTCTATTCTATTTTTCCCTCACATTTTCTTTGCAAATTGCAACCAAAACATTGATTTCCTGTTCAATATGTCCGACAATAATTGTGAAATAGTTGCATTTTATTTTTTACTCGATGTGGAGTCAACATGTAATAGCTACATTGGCACCAAAATTTTCCAAAAAGAAAAAAAGAAACCATCAAATTATACGATAATTATTGTAAGTTACTATGTTTTGCCAAACGCGGATAAAATAGTACTTCGGATCATATCATTTTACTATATTAGTATGAAAGTAAAATGACAA
>JAESVK010001200.1:41034-65381 GCA_017140935.1 Hamamelis virginiana
TATATATATATATATATATATATATATATATATATATATATATAAAGTCTCGATCTTATCAGCTATATCCCATTTTAATTAAAAGCAGTTAAGAATACAAACACTTGAATTCCTATTCAGTTAATGCATGATTCATCTCAAGATTTCAATTTATTAGCTCAAGAGTATTAACTGATTTTAGTTAAAATGAAGTATCTTTCATAAAATATATATATATATATATATATATATATATATATATATATATATATATTGTGTATTTTATTTAAAAATATGTTTGGTGGCATGGGAATGTGGGTCCATTCTATTGTATAGTAGAGAGATGTTATATTTAAAGTTGGTGGTGGGGAAAGGGGGTTTTGGTTGTTATGTGGTTGTCACTTGTGAACGTGCGAAAGTCTTATGGAGGCTGTAATTGGAATGAAAGAAACACAAGTTGGTGGATTTTAATATAATTTGTTTGTGTCGGTGGAAGATTTTGAGATTTTTTAAAATGTAAAATAATAATTGTGGTTGTGTTTTTAAGTAGGGAACGAAAGCAATGGAAACACACTTGTTTTCAATCTACCTTTCAAGGAATAGCATGTGCAGAGCATGTGACCAACAACATGCAATGAGCACTCAATATATATATATATATATATATATTGTATGATGGTGACATTGTGAGTTCTAAAAAATTCTCACTAGTGTATTCGGTATTCGATATTTGATTTAGAATATATTTTTATCAATTATGATTATTGAGTTTTTTCATTCAGTCGGTCTAGATGTGCACTGTCTGATTTTGGGAGATGCAATCAAATACTCAATTTTAACAAGTTTTAATCCAACTCTTTTTTTGGATGGATACAAACTATTTCAACTCATTCGTCTGAGTGTCAGATTTACACCTAATCACATACATGTGATATTTAAAAAGAATCGTTACCCAATATTGATCTCGTCAAAGTAATGTTCTAAAAGATATAAACTGAATATAATCTTAATCTTTAATGTTCTTTAAAATAGTCACTTTCACGATTCGAATATATACATTTACACTTGGCAGCCTAAACTTGTTATATTGCACCAAACAATGACCCCAACTCCAAGGACTCTATTGGACTTATAGAATTGGGCTGGACCATAAACTTTCAAGCCTCTCCAAATATAAGTTAGGCTAGTCTAAAAAATATAGGTCGTTTTCACTTTTTAAAATTAGGAAAGAGGAAAAGAATTTCCCAACTAAAGGAGTTTTGAAGGCTAAACCAAATAGGTACATCTACTTGGGTGGGTTAGGTTGGATTGAGGGTCAACACATGCTTAACTCGAGGAGTAGAACACTTGACCCATGACCCAACCCAATTCAACATTCAACCCAAGTTTAGTCTTAGCTTCTATAAACCTCCGGTTAGATCAAGCTATGCAAGTTGGGCTGGATCAGGTTAAGTTCGTAGAAAGAATGACACAATTAAAATTTGTCTGGAAATTTTGAAAACTAGATTAAAGTAGGTATAGTTATTTTTTGTGATTTGTATTTCAAATAAATCAACTTACAGTAACTAGTTTGAAAAAAAAAAAAAGCTAATGTCTTATTAGTTGTGTAAGACCTAACAGATTTACAGAAAAATGAGACTTATTGAACAGTAGTGAAATAAAAATTAATTAGACTCATCTTCGGCTGGTAAAATTTCTCATTTTCCAAACAGTCCCTAGATATATACTTTATATTAGTGAGCCCAAGCCTGCCTAAGATTTTGGGTTGGGTCATGCTCAACCCGACCGAGTTGTAGCCTAACCGGTGATACCGTGAAGGAAGGGCTTTAGCCATTTTGCGCTAAAACCCTACTAAACCTCCATCGTGTTAAAAAACATCCTCCTCTCTCTCTCTCTCTCTCTCTCTCTCTCTCTCAGCCATGTACCGTGCAGTTGCAAAATTAGCTTCATCGATCAGGTATCCATTCATTGTGGTCACCTCCTATTCCATACTTTTACACACACTCATTGACTAATATATGGATACTTTCTGTCATTTTTTTTCTCACAGTTCGTCTGCTTCGAAGAACCTGGTAAGAATTGATACCTCCTATTTTCATCTCTCCTTCATTTCCTTTTACTATTTTTCTTCCATAACCCACCCGTTTGGTGGCTGAGAAAAGTGGGTGCTTCTGTTTTTAGTTCTCTAGTAATGATAATTCCAAGACTAAAAAAATTTTCTTTCCTTTACATACATTTCCTCGGAAACCAAACGGGATATTTAGTTATTTTACAACGATGAGTCGGAGAATTTTTTAATCGTGTATCAGTTAGTATTTTTTTTTTTTTTTGGGTTTAGGTGGATAAGTTGATACAATAGACACCAATTTGTTTCAATTTTTCGATTAATCTTTTGTACATTTGTACTTTAAGTAATTATTTTGATGGGTAAGGATTCATTTTTTGAAATGTTTGTTTGTTTGTCGATAATTTGAATTGGAAAAGGTGTGTAGTCGGGTTATATGTAGTAGAAACTATGCTGCAAAGGAAATCAATTTCGGGATAGGGGCTCGGGCGGCCATGTTGCAGGGTGTTACGGAGCTTGCAGAAGCAGTAAAGGTCACAATGGGACCAAAGGTATCAGACTTTTATACTTGATTTATACATTTGTTCTTTACAAAATTTGGGATGCTTATAAATGTAAGCAACAACATTAGAAGAAGAAACTTTTGACGAACCATCACTAAAATGTATATTTGTGTAAGAATACCCATATATGTATTCTTATACAAATGTAAGAAAATATTGCCATTGATGGGTAATGGTTTACATTTTGTGGCATATATTTGTATTGCATGAATACGGATTTTTTTTTTGGGCGATTGCTTGTGGATGATTCGATCGCTACCCAACTTAATGCTTGTAGCCAGATCCAGGCCTGTAGATAGAATGGCAGGCAATGGTTGCTGATGCATTGTCAAAGTCTTTACCTTCCATTTGATTGACACGATGATAAGGAATCAAATGGAGTAATGGATACTAATAGGGGAATTTAGGAAAATTGGAATTGATCTCGGAGAGTTAGCTTTCTATTTTGTAGGTTAAAGCAAGATTCTTTTAGTCACTCATTAGAGTTTAAATAACCATCGTACCTAATATTTATATGACTTCATAGTACATGAGTGGAAAAATGCACAAACTGATTGAGACTTCTTCTTCTTATCCTATCTGTTTGATTGATTTAGGGTCGCAATGTAATCATTGAGAAAAGCCGTGGGGATCCTAGGGTCACAAAGGATGGTGTCACTGTTGCCAAAAGCATCAATTTCAAGGAAAGGGCTAAAAATCTTGGTGCAGACCTTGTAAAACAAGTTGCGAGTGCTACTAATTCTGCTGCGGGAGACGGTAATTTCTTATTTTTGTTTGTTGATTTAATGTGATAAATAAATTTGAATTCTCATAGATTTACTGACACACCCTTTTAGTAGCGTTTTTAGAAGTGCTTTATAGGTTTAGAAGCAAAGCAAAAGAAGGAAAATGGAAAGTACTTTTTTGGGAGCGAAGAAAGAAATTGAATACTTCATATGAAATCCTCTGTTTTATATTCAAAATTAAAACCTCAAACTTCCTAGTTCCTATAGAAAATGTTGTTTCATTGATTGCATCATGTAAAGAGTTATCATTGCAGAAGGGATTCTACTCATCTGGTTTCAGGTACAACTTGTGCAACTGTCCTGACTCAGGCAATACTCACGGAAGGCTGCAAGTCAGTAGCTGCTGGTGTTAATGTGATGGATTTGCGCACTGGTATTAATATGGCAGTTGATGCTGTTATATCTGACTTGAAAAGTAAAGCACTGATGATAAGCACACCAGAAGAAATTACACAGGTAAGGGGACTTCTTAGAGAAACTCTTTTCTGTTCTGATTGTGTCTGATGAGAAACATAGATTTAGGAAAAGACTTTAGAATTCTCTTACTAATCTTATCTATGGGGAAGCATATGTTCACGATTTGTTGAAAATGAATTCTTTAGTTATCCAAAATAATAATGGTAAATGACTTCAATTTCAGTTGTTTGAAGTTGCTTTCTGGAATATAGACTGGCTGTATGTTCATGGCTCCAATAGTTATAGCAACACAAGCACGAGATGAAAGCAGCAAGAATTATCTGGAATCACTCTGCAAATCTTCTTTTATGAAGTACCAAATGAGGCCTAGATGAATGATCATTAGTGTTTCCACTACTACTAATTTCCTCATGCTTGCTTGATCTACAAATGATAAGCATTCTGCTACTTTGCATATTATTTTATACTTTGCTATTGGCCATTCATATATATTCCATGAAACAGGTGGCCACCATCTCTGCAAACGGTGAGCGTGAAATTGGAGAATTGATTGCAAGAGCGATGGAGAAAGTTGGGAAGGAAGGAGTCATTACTGTTGCTGTGAGCAAACTTCCATCTTAATTTCTGATGTATTATTACCAATAAGCTCAATACAACTTGATATGGCATGTACATAATTTAACTTGGCGAACTTCACAGGATGGGAATACATTGGATAATGAATTAGAAGTGGTGGAAGGAATGAAGCTAGCCAGGGGTTATATATCTCCTTATTTTATTACTGATCAGAAGACCCAGAAATGTGTGAGTTCATATCTATATTGTTATGTTTATTATTGCTGATAATTTCTATTCCAAACAGTGGCTACTCACTTGTTTTAACCGAGATGAGGTCCTTATTATGAAACATGTATTCCATGTTTCAACTTATTTGCCATGAGATCGCTTGTGGACCCTCCTATGGGGGCCTAATAAATATTAGTCATATAGTCATATCATGGATTATTCCCTTCAATTAATTTGAATCTTATGCCATTTCTATAATGGTGTCAGTTTCAGTATTCACAATATGAAAAATAATGATTACAGGAATTGGAAAATCCTGTGATCCTCATTTATGACAAGAAAATTTCGGACATGAACTCACTAGTGAGAATATTGGAGTTGGCTGTAGAGGTAATAAATCTTTTTCAGATGGGCCTTTTTCCATGCAAAGCGGTGATTTAATGATCAGGTGACTTATGGAAAGTTCTTGGTGATGATTCCTTGTTTCTCTTGCCGTGTATATCTAACAGAAAAACAGACCGCTTCTGATTGTGGCTGAGGATGTGGATAGTGATGCACTGTCTATGCTTATTCTCAACAAGCATCGTGCTGGGGTGAAGGTGTGATTGATTGTCTTTGCTCATAGTTAATTTACCAGCTATAGTGCATGTTACTCTTATGAATCTCAATGGTATTGAACTGCTAAGTTGTATAGATACTTAATTTGATTTTCTAATGATTTCTTATGAGGCCACGTGAGCTTGAGAGCCATGTTGTACTAATATGTAACATGCACGTTATGTCCTTTAACAATTAATAATTATGGTGGATTCACATTTTATTATGTATTGATGGATATTTTTTGTATGTAACAATATTTTTGTTTCAAAAGGTGTCATTTCATATCCTTCCCTGCATTCATTTTTTGGTCTTTTGCAAATATCATCAGTAGGCACATAGGCATGCGAAAACCCTATTTCAATTCCTAAAAACACCCCACACCCATAGTAGATTATTGTAGTTAAAAATAAAACAAACTTAAGAGATGGCATTTTATATTGACACATTCATGCATGTTATCGGACATAACTTCTCTAAAGTTGGCAGTTTATATTGCACATTTGTATCATAAATGTCACACAATGGCATGATTGTTGGGGCTTTGTCTTGACAAGAAGTTTTGACAGAGATTGTGTGTGTCTTCTCGTTGATATTTACTCTTTCATTTGTGGAATTTTCATGTGTTTTTGCTCCATTACCCATAGGTTTGTGCCATCAAAACTCCTGGCTTTGGGGAAAACAGAAAAGCGAATTTGGAGGATCTTGCCATTCTTACTGGAGGAGAGGTGACACAATTGTCTAAATTCCTGATTTTAATTTTTAACGTTTACATGAATTACAATTCAGTATTTCCTGTGCAGATTATCACTGAAGACAGTGGTTTGGGTCTTGACAAAGTCCAACTTGAAATGCTTGGTACTGCGAAAAAGGTTTGTGTATTTGCTGTGCCATGCTTTTCATTAACCTTCTTGGGACACAACTGACTTTTTCTACAACAGGTTAGTGTCTCTCTTGATGACACTATTATTCTGCATGGGGGTGGTGATAAGAAGCTAATTGAAGAAAGATGTGAGCAGGTATGCTTGTGGCTTTTCATTAAAAGTGACGTTAATGTTCTTATTTGGGTGTTTTTTTATCCTGTTTAAAATTGCAGCAATAAACCATTTATGATAACACTGATCCTTGTGATCCATGGTTAAATAGATTATCTTTGCTTATGTTTAACGCAATAGAATTACTTCCAAAGTTTTTTTTTTTTTTTCCTTTGATCTTGGGATGTCTTCGGGTAAGCACTTATTTTGCCTAGTAGATACATTCAATCTTATTATATAGTTTCTTCTCACAAATTTACTGTTTTGGAATGGTCATGGACATGGGATATTTTTCCTTCTATTGGGAAAATCTGCAGATTAATATGTACACTAGACTCTGCAATTGCAAGCCAAACAATGGCTGCTATTTGTTTCTCAAGTGCGTTTGTAAGATGTGGTTGAAACAATCTTTGCCATCTGATTATAAAAGTAGGTACTTCAAGTTCTGCCTTTTTTTTTTTTTTTTTTTCCATTTATTAGAAAGGTCCTAGCTTAACTAGTGCTCTATATGCTGCTATTTGTTTCTCAAGTGGGCTTATTATAAGACATGATTGAAATCAATAAACATAAAAACTTTCTAGAAATGTTTCTTGAGTACTTTTTTTTTTTTTTTGGAGAGGAATGCAGGATTCCCATATTATCTTGTGACCAAACTTTTGTACATTGCGAAATATTCATTATTAGCTATTAGTTTGAAAGCTGCTTAAACCTATATGAATTTCAGAATTTTCACATTCTTTGGAGTAAAAGGGTAGATTGTGTTGAAATTTGAGTTACTCAAATCAAATTGCTGAGTTCAGAGGAAAGAGGAAATGTAGAAAAAATGACTTAGATTGAATCCACTGACACTTCATAATGTTTTAACAGCTTAGGACAGCTATTGAGAAGAGTACTGCCATGTTCGATAAGGAGAAAGCACAGGAACGGCTATCAAAGCTATCCGGTGGTGTTGCTGTATTTAAGGTCTATTCCTCACATTCCTGAATTGGCACAGTGGTGTGTATTTCTTTGCCTTATATGCCACTCTTAATTTTTGTCACAGGTTGGAGGGGCTAGTGAGGCAGAAGTTGGAGAAAGGAAAGATAGGGTCACGGATGCTTTAAATGCTACAAGAGCAGCCGTTGAAGAGGGTATTGTGCCTGGTAAGTTTAAATTTGTTATTTAGAGGTCAAATATTTTCATATTTCTTCAAGTACAATAACAACATGTTTGTTTATAATAGGTGGTGGCATCGCTCTCTTGTATGCCGCAAAAGTTTTGGAGAACCTTCAAACTACAAATGATGACCAGAAAAAAGGAGTCCAAATAATCCAGAATGCACTTAAGGTTTTGTTCGTTGAGACCTTTAAGTCATCATTTTGTTCCAATGGTTTATCTGCAAATTAATATTTGCTGACAATGGATGTTGGTTTATTATAGGCACCTACATTCACAATAGTTTCAAATGCTGGTTTTGATGGCTCTCTCGTTCTTGGCAAACTATTGGAACAAGATGATCTTAATCTGGGTTATGATGCTGCCAAAGGTTTGTTTCTTCAGATCCCATCAAATGATCATATCATCTTTCACAATCCAGTTATATGTGAACTGGGCTTTGAGCAGCAGCGAGTTTGAAAGTGGGCCCATCTGAACTTACCCAGTAAAGAATCATGAATGGGACAATTGTTATACATGCAGCTGTTGAGGTTGGTGGTTCAAAAGGTCCAGATGTTGACTGCATCACCCACCCTTAACATACGCTCTCCACTTCGCTGAAAGCCCTTTGTCAATTATATTTTCAAAAGTCACAGAAACTTTAGTGGCTGCTATTGGATTAGTGGTATTCAGATGGGCTCAAAGTGCTAACCTTGACTGCTTGAGGCTGTGTCAAATTTTATCCTCAAATCACTTGGATTTCTTTTATTTTTTCGTTGTTTTTGTTATTATTTCAGACTAAACTCCTCCGAGCATTTGGACTTGTTTGCAAGTCATAATTCTTTTGCCGCTAATTTCCATTGTTTCCCCTTTTGCTAATGCAATGTTGATGCTTGTTGTGCTATAAACCAGGTGCATATGTAGACATGGTGAAGGCCGGAATTATAGATCCTCTAAAAGTTGTTAGAACAGCCTTATTAGATGCAGCCAGGTGAAGATCATGATCTTATATTTTACAAGGCTGTGCATATATATATATATACAGTCCCGATCTAATATATATATTGTGTGATGCATATTTTGAAAAATTGACTGTTGGATTAGATACTGTACTTATATATATCTCAAACTAAACCTTATGGTGTATTGGTGTTGGATTGCAGCGTCTCATTGCTATTGACGACAACAGAGGCAGTTGTCGTGGACCATCCAGACAACAAAAACTCGGTTCCCAGCCGTATGCCAGCTATGGATGATATGGACTACTGATTTGAGAGCCCAAGAATTTGAAGTTTTGGTCAAAAGCAAATGCTCTAAACACACATACATCAATTCTCGTAGCCTTGTGCCATCTTCTGAAGAGTTACAATTTTTTTTAGCAGTCTGAGGTTTTGGATTTTGACCCAGATGGGAGAAAGCTGTTATGTGAAGTATGGTTTAGGGTTTATTAGAGCGTATTTAAATTCACTTTTGTACCGTGTAGATCTGTACTAACAGTGAAAAAATGTAACAGTAAAAGCAAGCGTTACGTGGCTGTGCTTTATTCAAAGATGCAATAAATTATCTCTACTTAATGAATAACACTGGAAATTTTTTATCTACATATATGCTCCTTTAATCTTGTTTTCATCATGATCTGAATATTGGGGGAAATCAAACCCCAAACAAATAGGTAGGCTTGTGCGCGAGTCAGGACGGGTGGAGGGTTAAACCGCCAACCAACCCGCCCTCGGCGGGTGGCTAATTCTCCCACCTGCCAACCTCAATAACCGGCGGATTGAGCGAGTGAAGTATTACTATTTTTCTTTATAAACACCTAAAGTTAAAACATTTTTAACAAGCAAAAACACCTCAAATTCGTATCTAACAATGCAATATTCTATTATTTAGTAATTAAACTATAATCCAAACAATTCTTCAAATAGTAATAAACTAAAGTGCCAAAATAAATTGCCCAACAATAAAAGCTACTAACTAGATACATAATAATAAAGGTTCATTGTTATTAAAAAATCTTACAAACTAACATATGGTTTCACATTTAAAATTGAAAGAATATCAAATCAAATAAGTGCATATTCAAACTATCATAACAAATATTTCTAAAGAAATAAAAAAACACTAACTTGCAAGCATATTCAATTAAGGGAAAATATAAGGTAGTAATGAAATTTTTTTTTAAAATATATTATTTATTTATATATAATTATTTGGCGGGTGGGGACGGGTTTAGGGTGGGTTGTCACCTCTATATCCACCAACCGAATCAACCGTAAAAAATTCATCAAATTCACCCAACCCAACCCGCCTAACCATTGTAACCGCGGGTTACGGATAGGGTCGGAGTGGATGGGGTCGGGTCTGGAGGATTGGGCTGGTTTTTGCACACCCCTACAAATAGGTGGGCCTTTGTGAAAACCCAAATAAATCAAAGCCCAAACCCAAATAGTGGACAATCACGTAAAATCTGGACTGTCCAAATCAGGTGGGACCCACCATGCAGCCAAACTGAAATGAACGGTTCAGGTTCAACTGGACAGTCCAATCATCGCAGAGGATCCGAGCCCAAGGTTACGCGTTACTTCTTCAGTAACCCCAAATCACAGCGGCACTGAATTTGAATTCCTGAACTTCATGCTTCATGCTTCTTCTCGGCGTCTCATATCAACCTCACCATATCTCCATCACCCCCATCTCTACTTCCCATCAAATTTCAGCCGTTGGATCTATCTCTCTACACCTCACAGTCAAACCCATATAAGACCATATCAATCATTCTCTATCATCCACAATGAACTTCTTGATTTCTTCAATCATCTTCTTCAACAATGCTCCACAATTCAACAATCCAAACAAATTCATACCCAAATCATCGTCACGGGTATGACCCAGTCCGCATTCTTGTCCGCCCGACTCATTTCGGTTTATGGTCGTTTCGGGCTTCTCTTTGATGCCCGCAATGTGTTTGATACAATCCCTGTTGAGTGCATATCAAACTCGCTATTGTGGAATTCAATTTTGAGAGCTAATGTCACTTATGGGGAGTTTGAAGAAGCCCTTAAGATTTATTCACAAATGCGAAACCTCGGGGTTTTGGCCGATGGGTTTACGTTTCCTCTGGTTATAAGGGCTTGTGCTTTGATCGGTAGTTCTAAATTTTGTTGGAATGTTCATAGTCATGTTTTGCAGATGGGTTTTCAGTATCATATTCATGTTGTCAATGAATTGATGGGAATGTACGGAAAGCTTGGGGAAATGGACAATGCACGCCAATTGTTTGATAGAATGGATTTTAGGAATCATCTTTCTTGGAACACTATGGTTTCTGGTTTTGCGCTTAATTATGATTGTGATGCTGCTCTTGAGATTTTTCGGCGGATGGAGTCTGAAGGGTTGGAGCCAAACCTGGTGATGTGGACGTCGCTGTTGTCGAGTCATGCTCGATGTGGGTATCATGAAGAAACAATGGAGCTGTTTGGTATTTTGAGGATGAGAGGTATTGGGGCTACCGCTGAAGCAGTTGCTGTGGTGTTATCCGTTTGTGCTGATTCAGGTGCGTTTGACAAGGGTAAGGTGATCCATGGTTATGTTATAAAGGGCGGTTTTGAAGATTACTTGTTTGTAAAGAATTCTCTTATATGTGTATATGGGAAACATGGAAATGTAAAGGATGCACATAATCTGTTTTTGGACATGGAAACCAAGAACATAGTAAGTTGGAATGCTTTGATAACGTCCTATTCAGAATCTGGTTTATGTGATGAGGCTTTTGCAGTATTTTCTCAGCTGGAGAAATCAGATGGCTATCCAATGGTGAGACCTAATGTGGTAAGTTGGAGTGCTGTTATTGGTGGTTTTGCTTCCAAGGAGCGAGGGGAGGAATCTCTGGAACTCTTTCGGCGAATGCAGCTCACTAATGTAATGGCAAATTCTGTGACGATTTCCAGTGTTTTATCAGTTTGTGCAGAGTTAGCAGCATTGGGTCTTGGAAGGGAAATCCATGGTCATGTAGTTAGAGCTTTGATGGATAATAATATTTTAGTGGGAAATAGCTTAATTAATATGTACACAAAGTGTGGAAGTCTCAGTGAAGGACTTTTGTTATTTAAAAACCTCGACAGTAGGGATTTAATTTCGTGGAACTCAATGATTGCAGGGTATGGAATGCATGGATATGGTGAAAGTGCTCTGAAAACTTTCAACCAGATGATTAAATCTGGATTTAAGCCAGATGGGGTCACTTTTGTTGCTGTTCTTTCTGCATGTAGTCATGCAGGGCTTGTTGCTGAGGGTCGTAAGCTTTTTGATGAGATGATCGGAGAGTATAGGATTGAACCCCAGATGGAGCACTATGCTTGCATGGTTGATCTTCTTGGCCGAGCTGGGTTGTTGCAGGAAGCAAGCAAGATTGTAAGAAACATGCCAATGGAACCTAATGCTTGTGTCTGGGGAGCTCTTCTTAATTCTTCTAGGATGCATAAAAATACAGAAGTTGCAGAAGAAACTGCATCTCAGATTTTTAGTCTTAACTCAGAGACGACTGGGAGCTACATGCTGCTCTCAAATATTTATGCTGCAAATGGGAGATGGGAGGATTCTGCAAGGGTGAGAATCTCAGCTAAGACAAAGGGTTTAAAGAAAATTCCTGGCCAGAGTTGGATCGAGGTGAAGAAGAAGGTTTATATGTTTTCAGCAGGGAGTGCTGTGCAAATGGGTTTGGAGGAAATCTACGGGATTCTTCAGGATTTGAGTCTTAGAATGGAGATTGAGGGCTATATACCAGATAAGAGCTTTGTGCTGCAAGATGTAGATGAAGAAGAAAAGAAACAGATATTATACGGGCACAGTGAGAAGTTAGCTATTGCTTTTGGACATGCTAACATTCCTCCTACCATGCCAATCAGAGTCATGAAGAATCTTTGAGTTTGCGGGGATTGCCATAATTGGACTAAATTCTTCTCAAAGATGACAAGAAGGGAAGTTATTGTTAGAGATGCGCGCCGTTTTCATCATTTTGTAGATGGGTGGTGTTCTTGCAAAGATTATTGGTGATTCTTTCTTAGACTGTAGTGTGGTTATTTGTTTTTGTTATAAAGGGAATTCCGAGTTGTTCCAAGCTAGAAAACTAGTGGCAACTGACCCACTAGAGTAAATTACAATGAAATCAACTACATTTCAGTATTTCACACCTCCCAATCTATTGGCTCTGTCAATGCATTCTATTTTCTTGTATTCCGTTTTTGCTCCGGAACTGGGCACTTTGATCCTTTGCGATTACCTTGGTTTTAGCGCTTTGGGTCACTGATTTTCAAATTTATATAACTTTGGGTGATCACTGATTTTCAAATTTATATAAGCTGTGCATTAATAAGCTTTAGTGTAAGATGGGACAGAGAGAGAGAGAGAGAGAGAGAAAGAGAGAGAGAGGCTAGCAAGAAAAGATTTGTCTTTCTAATATTGCAGAAAAACAAATACAAAAGAAAATACATGCTAAAAATCAAACAGCTATGTACAATTGGTTGGAAAAATTTGAGCTGGAGTGAGAGGGAGAGGGAGAGGGAGAGGGAGAGAGGGAGCATTGCTTTCCTTCTCCATTCTGTTCACTAAATCCACAGACAACAAGCAACAATTCCAAGAGGTTTGCTACAATCTAGGGATGTTACTTTCAACTGTTACAATTTGTGAGGGTAAACAAAGTTGCCGCGCCCTTTAGATCATGATCTTGAGCATGTCGATTAGATGCACTCTCTTCCCTTAATATGACTCTGTCTTCATTAAATACAGCCCCATCACTGCAATATTTCCGAGTTAAATTTCAATAAGTTTAGGCTTCAAAAACTTGTTTTAATTATCCTGGCAAATGCCATGAATGACATGCAAACCATGAAATTCCCTTGATTTTACCCTTTATTCATATATATATATATATATATACAAACAAATTCAAAGAAAATATCCATACCAAGTCATAAAGCATTAATTTTAAAAAATGTTTCGATCGATGTTAATGTCATTTGGATTTACTTCTAAAAAAAATAAATTTAGTGTTAGATCTTTTAAATAATAGTAGAATTTTCTGAAATCTATTTGTGTACTTAATGCATGTACTGAAGAAATATCCAAAATCTACTGATTTTATATTAATCAGTCTAAAGTTATATCTTTTAAATACCTAGAACATGAATTAATGGTGAGCCATCCAAATTAGCTTGCATACACAACATCTTCCTCTATATATGTCATTTTATATCTAAATAAAAATAATTTAATATCAAGTTCTAGCAAGTGCACACAATGATGAGACTCATTTACAATGTTCCTTATAGAAGGCAATGAAATGTCTCAAACTTTGTATAAATAATGTCATGATTACAAATAATAATGCACACCAAATTATATATAGAATCATTACTATATTGATATGAATTGTGATTCCAATGGCACAAACCTTTGTTGAATAGCTTCTTCATCCTCAAACTTAAGCTCATTTCTTTCATAAGGAATCTCAAGCAACGGCTTGATATCATCACATTCATTAACAAAAGGCTGCTTAACATGCAATGAAGATGGCGAAAAAGCTGAATCCTGAATGACCCACGTATTAATATTAAGATCCTGCAAATGATGGTTATTATTTTGCTGATGAACGACATATTCATGCTCTTGCTGAGCTTGAAGATGAAGATGTTGATGTTGTTGTTGTTGATGATGATGATAGTGCAAAGGGTTATAAGAGTTCAAAGGATCTGCACTAATAACATCACAATTAAGGGTCGTTGAATTGACTTGATCCTGATCATCTGGTGTAGGCATTTGAATATAAGATTGATGATGATGAAGATGATGAGATTGGGCTCGACAAATGGCGAGTTGATGAAGAACGAGATCAAGCTCGGCTTTATTAAACTCAATCTGGCGTTGAAGCTCGCGAATAATTCTATAACAACCACCAACAGGGTCATTAGCACGAACATCAGATTGAAAAATGATAGTACGCATGGCTTCGTCCTTTTCAGGAGGATCGAGGTTTCGAATGATCTTAGTAATGTTGCTAACACCAAATAATTTATGGGCGTTGAGAAACTGGCGTTGGCGATCGTGAGGAAAATAAGGGGCGAGAATGCAGTCAGGGGCGCATTTTCTACGTTGGTATTTACAAGCAGCGCAAGCGTGGGTGCCGTTACCAATTCTTGGAATATTATTGCTCATGATCATGTGATGATGATGGAGAGATATCGGCTGCGTTGCCGCCGGGGATGGTGCAGTTTTTTCGATCTCCTCTTTTTTTCTTTGATGATGCCATCTCTATCTCTAATCTGTTTAAAGGAAATGGGAGATGGGGAGAAATGATAGGAGAGACAGACATGTTTAAGAGAGAGAAAGAGAGAGATATAGCTGTTTGTTACAAACGATATTTGGGGATTAGAAAGATGAGTCTGGTAAATGGGAATGGGAATCATATTAAATTATTAATTAATTAACTTACTACATGTATATTTATTTATTTATTTACTTATTATTTTTTAGAAAATGCCACCTGGGCAAAATGGTAAAACGACTAATCCAGTGTAGCCAAGATGGTTCTTGGGCTAACAAGCCTTGACTAGATTAACCAGCAAGTGGGGATGGTGTCTCTTATAACTTCATAAAGATGAGGTCTCACTCGGCAATGATGGGATCCGGATTTGCTAGTCATCTCAATGTAGATCACTAGGTAGTAATCTGTAGTTAGGATGATGCCACATAAGAGCTTGAGGAATCCAAAGATCCTTATTTATTTGTCTTGACTTGGGTACTAAAAGACAAAATTTTTTAACAATAATCCTATATTTCTCACTCACTTTTTGAGCAATAATCATGGTGATCCAATATCCAATTTTTTAAAAAATATCGTAAAAAACAATGACTACTATGTTTTTCAAAATATCATCATTTTTTCAGTCTTTTTTTTTTTTTTGAAACTGACTATAAAATCACTATAATTTTTGGCAAATTTCTAATCGAATGTCAATTTTTTAAAATTTATTTTGCTGTTGACAATATGTAAGTCTATTGGCATTTCAGTATTTTTGTTATTTCTAATATTGGTTCAGATATTTTAATTATCTATGGATTTATACTTTTTAGTGTAGTCTTACTGCAAGATTGACCACACCATAATGATCACTACCTAGTGATCTAAGTTGAGATCACTAGCAAATCCGGATCCGCCATTCCCATGGTTTTATAAATTAACATAAAGTCTCTGCAGCCAAATCAAAATCCGCAAGGGAGGGGAAAGAGTTGTTCATAGCTTTTGGAGGCAAAAATTCAAAAAGCTCTCAGCGAAAAACATATGAAAATGATCTCATTTCATGAAAATCCTGTAAATGATCTTATTCACACTCCAACATAATAAACTCACTTCAACTGCTAGAAAAAGGAAAATCAGATGACAGTTTACTTGACGAATGAACAAATAAACATATAAATTTGATCCTACAGTTAAGAACCGCACGTTGGGGTCATCACCAACTGACATGCAAATATGTAATTGGACATTGAACATTGAAATCATTCAAGAGCTCCTCTGGCTTTCTTCTCAAACTTGGAGAATTCAACAGAAAACTTAGCTGCAACTGGACCTGAAATTGGGACCGAAATGATGGTCACGAGCCGCTTACAATTAGTCAAGTTTATTCAAGCATTTAGTTAAGCCTCTATTTGGATCTCAGAAAGAGTAAGGGAAAGGAAAAGAAAAGGCTTTAAAATGCTCCATAGAGGAATCCATTTCAATGCAATTTTCAGCATTTTCCTTTTCTTTTCAGAGATTCAAACAGAGCCTAGAGAAATAAAATCAGAAAAAGATAAATCGTGTTAAATGCAGCAGAAAGTAGAACGGAAATGTCCTAAAAAATAAAACAGTATTATTGTCTACAAAATACGAAAGAATACATGGACCACAGAAATTCCAATATTAATCCTAAACTTATTTCTCAGAGCCTATTTTACCAGCAAAAGATTCTGTTTTGTTCTTTAATGGATTAACAAGCTACAATAAGAGGAAGATTGGAATTTTAGTTTCAGATAGTCTCTTGACCTTCTTATATTATCAGCTCAATTTTGAGGAAATTTTGTGGGAGGCTTTATTGATTCAGATTAGCAAGGCAAGGACGTTCTTAGTTTGGCAGAAAATTTTTTATTAGTCTAAATGTCGGTGGTAGGAAGTTTGGCCTTCAGAAATGGTCTAGAATGCCTGGCACTGAGAGGAAGGTGATTCGGAAGTCATTAGTCAATGCAATCCACAAGGAAGTGAATGCTCATTTGTCAATTGCATCAATCATTCAAGGCATCAAGCATATATGAGCCAATTTTAAGCATGCAAGTTTTAGTCATAAGGACGCAAACCATGCAGCTGATGTTTTAACCAAACTAGGACATAATTTTTTGGCAGAATATCAAATCACTACTTTGTATTAGAAGAATAGTTGTGGATGATGTCAAAGGAGTGGCATGGCCAAGCAGTTTCAAAAAGAATTCAGCTTTCATTAGAAACAATAAATAAAGTTCTCCACAATGGAGGAAAGTGACCTCAATTGATGTCGTGCAAATGCTCGAATAATAAAGCATACCAAAATTACTATCCGAATGACACTGCAGCATTTTCAGCAGAAAAGATGCATTCCTTTACCTTGATTTCATTTTCTCTTAGAAACAGACAGAACTCTAAGGAGACTGATAAGATTGTCCTAACATTGCTAACACCTCACGCCTATATGAAAGAAACATTCCCCAGTATCACATAAGCAACAGTCTGCAGACAATTGAGCCATGCCCATTATGGACTCTCTGAACCATCATTACTGTTTATGGGTCCAAGAGATGACTGAGTGTACTAAATATGGCAGTGCACAATAACAAATCTACATCAACAAAAACATGCCAACGCTACTGGCCAGAACTGCAACCTGTGTTATTAGTTCCGCACAATGGTAAAGCAACAAACACCCTCCCACCCCAGCAGGGAATAAATAATGGATCTGTTATGATATAAATTTTTTCAAATGTGACCCGAATCAAAGATGAAGTTGCTATACATACAGATATAATTTATGCTCAAGAAATGTTTTGACAGAGCAACATCTTGATAATTTGTTTGCAATGGCTGAGGTCAACAAGTGTGAAATTCACTTTAAGAGTTTTATCCAATTGAATCCTCCAGGACAGCAAGAGGTAAAAAACAGTATCTCTACGATAGTTAATAATATTCTATGCATACGTGGATGAAAATCTATCCACTACTGTATGAAGAGTTATATACCAATGGAACAAATCATAAGTGTTCCTGAAACTGTCATTTAAAGGAGAGAAAAAAAAAAGGAGAAAAAAAGAGTGCTTCTGAAACTGTCTTTTGAAGGGGAATAGATCAAAATCAACATTTCGAAAGTTTGTTAAGATCTCACCAGCTCCGTCTTGCTTGGGTAGGGGATTTAACAAACTGAAAGAAGTATATGTAAACTGGAGAAAACTAAAAACAAAATTTTAAAACAGGTAGATATAAATATCTCAACTTAGACCTACAAGTCTTCACAAATCCAAAGGTTTTTAAGAGGCTATTTAAAAGTTGGTTAAAAACCCCAGTTTCTGTAATTATTGGCACATAAAAGTACATCGAGGACAGTTTAGATCTATGGAGACCAAAATCAAGCACATTGTAACGGAACAAAAACGTCCAGGGCAACAACAAAGATCCTTGTTTGACTGCTCGAATTGAAGTGCTATACAAATGCAAAAGATCAATCAATGCAGTCTATTTTTGGAGATGAAGTTAGCAGTGATCAATCTAAGCTGAAGGAGAACACAAAGATGATCACCAAAAGGAACACTAGATCCTTGTGTCACTCTTTTGGTTGGGTGCCTATATCCACAATCTCTCTACTTTGTTCCTCATTAAAAGCTGTAAAGAATATGTTCTGGAAAAAATATGCCTAGAAATTCAAATTACAAAGCATGTTCAACGGATATGTAAAATAAGAGAAAAAGAAAACTTGGGAAGGGTCATATATTCCAATTTTGGCCTATATGCATTCTTCTGCATATAAAACTCAAATGATACATCACTATTAGTCCAGCATGCATTCTTTTATTTAGATTATCAACGAATTCATAACTAAAAAGGCATGAACTACACACAAGTGCATTTATCAACATTGCTTTCCAAATTCAATAACATCTTGTTATTTCCCAAAATATGAGTAATGGTTCCTCTTGCAACAAAAAGAATAGACTTATTTTTCTTTAACATTAACTTAAAATTAAAATAAATCCTCTTACCTCATGTCAGAAGAGTGACAAGAAATTATGGTTCATACTTGATAAGTTCTTCAACGGAGTTTCTATACTTGGCGATCAAATCCCTGTTATTGTAAAAAAAGCAATTCACGTGTTGAGCAATTAGAGCAACTAAGAGGAAACCAAATTCTAAGAAGAATTACAGACCTTCGTTGATTTAGCAAATGCTCACTTTCCTCCAGTTTACGCTTTTGCCCCTCAACAGTCTACAAATAATATTGAGAAAATACTCCAAATTACACTAAGAAACTTTCAACAAATGAGAAACTACTTGCAACAACTCATTGCATATATACATCTAGTATGAGGAAATCAAAATAAAATAAATGAAGGCCTGTTTGGATGCCCAACATAGGTTGATTTATTTCATTGCGCGAGCTCATTCAATTGTTCTTCGCATACGAATTTGTGCATAAACCAGTTTTGAATAATCTCTACTTTATAATATAACCACCAGAAACACTAAGAAAGATCATGCAAAAGGGTTAATAATTACCATAGCTTTTGTGTTGATTGATCCTGATATTGAGTTTAACAGCTGCTGGCACTTCTCAAAGTGAGAGTTCAATTCATTAACCTTTCAAAACATTGCACAAACAAATAAAAAACAGACAACCCATCAGCAATCACGCCTTAAAAACCCTAATTAGAAACAATTACAGACAACCCATCAGCAATCACACCTCAAAAACCCTAATTAGAAAAAATCAAAACAAACCCATAACCAAAAAATTGAAAATAATCATTCCCAAGAGAAATAGAAAAGAAGAAAAAAATGCAAACCAATACTGGGTGCTGATCACGAGTTCCATTCTCGATGGCATCGGCCAAATTCTCCACCAACTGTTCCATCGCAAACAATTAAAAGTGACACAGAGAAAGATACAGCCATATGGGTTTTTAGGGTTTATACACATACAAGTAAGAGATGGAAGTGTGAAGCCAGTGATGGATGGTGATGCTGCTGCTGCTGCTGCTGCTGCTGCTGCTGATAATGAACACGCTGTTGTTGCTGTTGTTGTTGGTAGTGATGTTGTTGTTGCAATTGCTGTAATTGCTGTTGCTGTTGCTGTTGTTGTTGCTGGTGATGAAGTTGTTGTTGTTGTTGTTGTTGTTGTTGCTGATGGACAAATAGATGGTCCTGATTTGAGGTTGTAGGCGAATTAATGTGGGTCTGAACGTTTGGAATCATGGACCAACCTGAGTAGTCCATTGTTTCCCCCTCTCTTTCTCTCTCTCTCTCTCTCTCTCTCTCTTGCCGGCGTCGGGAACTTCAAGAGGAAGGCATCTCTGCTAACGTACGCGGGCAGGGTGACAGGATCACTGCCTCTGA
Source organism: Hamamelis virginiana (assembly GCA_017140935.1). Taxonomy (NCBI): domain Eukaryota; kingdom Viridiplantae; phylum Streptophyta; class Magnoliopsida; order Saxifragales; family Hamamelidaceae; genus Hamamelis; species Hamamelis virginiana. The sequence goes on from JAESVK010001200.1 coordinate 61,059, forward strand.
ACAGAAGACGAAGGAGATGGATGAATGGGAAAGATATAAAAGAGTCCTTCCACCGTGAATTCTACCTTTCAGGCGTTCGATTGATGGTTTCCTCCAGATATGGGTGATCTGACGGTTAAGGGAAGGGTGCAATCCCGTTACGGTCTGCTCCCAGTTATTAGACTATCCAGCGATAAAACGACGTCGCTCATTCATCACATAATATATATCTTATTATATATAGAGCAGTTTTTTTGTCCTACATGGCACTCTCACATCATTTCCTACTCTTCTCTAATTACTTCATGCATATTTAAGAATTGATAAATAATTTAAATTAAGATAAGAATTAATTTCAAACCATAAGAGATAATGCATGCAAATTTAAATTAAGATAAGAATTCATCTCAAACTGATAATTTAAATTAAGATAAGGATTAATTTCAAACCATAAGAGATAATGCATGCAAATTTAAATTAAGATAAGAATTCATCTCAAACTGATAAGAGACTCCACATCCGTTAACCAAGCAGCCCCTTCTCTCTCTTCACGCAACCAGCAGCCCCTCCTCTCTCTTCACGCAACCAAGCAGCCCCTCCTTTCTCTCTCCCTCTCCTGCCGTGAGCAACAGGCCTGACATTCACCACCATCGTACGTAAGTTCTCCTTCTTCTACTTCTCTTCTTCTTATTTCTGCTGATGCTACTCTCTACATGTTCATATATATATTTATGCTTCAATTCCAATTACCCAGTTTGGTTGTAAATGTTGGCAGTAGAATTTAGGGCTATAAAAATTACCAAACAATTTATCGTTTGATAAGTACAAGGACGTACCAAACATAAATAGTTTTGCTTAATTCTGCATATATAGAACTAACTATAGTGGGTGGTTGTTGTGTAGTCATAATGCTATTACATAACAAACTGTTAACCTTCATCTGCAGTGCCTTTATAATATAAGATTCTTAATAAAATTTATCACATCTTCCTTCAGTGTTATTATTTTCATCAATTTAAAAAAATAAAAAAAATGGAGAGTTAAAACTTAAGTTATTGTGTCAGTTCTGAATTCTTTATGGTATGTTACAATTATTTATGTAAAATCATTTTTTATAAATAAATTTAGAACTTTATGTTCCGTACCGTGTTTTTTTTTTTTTTTTTTTTTTTTCAACTTTGGTAAGGGATTCTAAGTGTTGGTTTGTGTTTCAAATCCTTATTTTTGTCCCCCTTAGCTGAGGTAACTATGTATTATATTCAGGTTGATGTTTTGGAGAACATTGTTAAGGAATCTCAACTTCAAATTATTGAGCAGCAGCATTTGTGGAGGAACTAAGGTACTTGCCTATTGTTCTTTTTTCTTTCCTTTTTATTTATTTTTATTTTTTTTACTTGCCTATTGTTATTTTTGTTTTGCGTACTGCTTTACTGGATTGAGGGCAGAGTGGAGTTTACTTAAAGAGCATGTGGAGGCTCAAGCCAACGAGCTCAGTTATATATTTTTGAAAAAATGGTATGGGAACCAAATATGTTTATATATGCTCTCAATTCAAATGGTTTACATATCTTTAAAAATTAATTTATATTGAATTTGATCTATCTTTTTTGCATGTCTCTTTGTATAACTCTCTTTCATATGCATGACATATAATTTTTTTTGTTTTTATTTCTATTTTTATTTATTTTTATTTTTGTATATCACTAAATGCCATGATTAGGATAGTATAAGTCATATCGATTCGTGATCGGTATAAGTCATACAGAGATTTGGTTGAGTCATGACCACCAATCAATAATTTTTCGATACAATAGATCTCTTAGGGGAGTTCAATTAAATGGTGAGTGCCACTAACTCTGTATGTGTTAAAACTTTTCAAAAATTTTGTAAATAGGTACTCAGTAGGATTTAACCCATTTCATTTATTTATCCAGTAGTGGTATTAATGAGATTACTCATATATGTCCATCATGGCTTCATCTGTTCCTATTTGAAATTTGATAGGATTACTCTAAACATTGCTTTGAAATGAGGCTATAACAAGATAGTTATAAATTCCAAGAACTCTCTCCTCACAAGTAACCAAAAGAAATGCTACTAAGTTAAAAGTCTATATCAAATAAGAGGGGAGGCGAATAAGTAATATTTTGTATTGAATCCGCGCATCGCGCGGGATGGATACTAGTATATATATATATAGAGCAGTTTTCTACACTGATGTGGCAGCTCTAGAATTGCTTTCCTCATTCATTATCTTCTCTCCTTAATTCTCTCAATTTCTTCATTTTCATTGGTTGATTTTATTTTATAAAAATCTCATTACCAAACTGATACTGTTGATTCAATTTTAAATTTTTAGGAGTTCGAACCACTGTGAGGTAGTTCGAGTTCCTCGAAGTTATGGAAACTAGATGATGGGGTTCGAATGCCTCAATGAAGAGGACTTTTTAGGGGAACAGGTCAAGTTAATTAATCCCAACAGTAAATAAATAAGCAATAGATTTTTAAATGCAATAATGACAATTATTATAAACAAAATAATCCGTAAAAATATTGCCAGTACGGTTCGAGCTAATCTCAATCCCTTTGAAACTAACAATGAACTTAATAATAATAAAACTTCGAGGCAGTAGAATAGATTTCAAACCCCTTGAAATAAATCTCGATGATGAAACTAGTGAGAAGAACCGCCTTCCTAGAATTCTCGACGAACCCGAGCTTTCTTTTGTAGAACTTCCTTCGAGCGCTTCCCTGAAGTTTATGACTCTCTTGAGCCACCTCGAACTCTCGTTCTAATCTTCCTTTCCTGAATCTTTGAACCTTCCGTCTTGCCACTCTTTCGAACCTCGAACTGTGATTGATAATGACCCTACTGTGGAACCTTGATGGTCAGCGGCAGTAGAGCTCCCAAATATACCTTTCTTTGAAGAAGAAAGAAGCTTTGAAGCTGTTGTGTATGTTTGAGATGATCTTTTTCTGATTATAGGTTCTCTTTTTATAAGAAGTATCTTCAAAATCCTCTTCGAACTAGACTTCTTCATTTGCAAAACTTCTTTCCTCCAACTGCGGAGTCTCCTTCGAATTGAAATTCTCTTAAGGTTTATCTTAAGAGTCCTTCATGATTTGAGTCATTTCTCCCTTTGACACTTGGCATTTCTCTTAAGAATTTGAAGAGATATGAATCTAATCTCTTTGTAATTTTGAAATATAACATCTTATCATTTAATATTTAAATTCAGATTTTACATCCTTAACACGTGTCAACCAATTGATGGCTTGTGTTAAAAATGAATTAACCAAATTCGAATTCCATATATTTAACACATGTCAGCCAATTACTGGCTGGTGTTAAAAGATGGATTAACAGATACATAGATAATTCTTAATAGATAATTTCATTTCAAACTAAGATAGGAGACTCCACTTCAAACTGATAAGATAATTTCATTTCAAACTAAGATAAGAGACTCCACTTCAAACTGATAATTCTTATATGATGCATCATCCATACCCTTTGCATGGTGTCTATTTGGAAACACCCAATAAAAGTGGAACTATCCTCTCTCTCTTCCCGTCTCTTTCATTCCGGCTCTCTGCCTCCCCATTGATTCTCTGCCTCTCTATTGTTGAAGCAGTCAAGGAATCTGACCCCCAACGGCCACGATGGTTCAACAGGGAAGCTTCTCGCCGGTGTGAAACCCACTTGGTAAGCCACCGTTGAAGCTCTCATTCTTTTTATCTGATATCTTTGGTTAAATTTATGTTTTGTTTGAAACATTGATTCCAATGGTGACATTTGATATGGATCTCGTGTCTGTGTGTGTGGTTTTCCATTTTGCCAGAATATCAGCCAATGAAGTATTAAGTTTTCTGCCTCTCCATTGATTCTCTGCCTCTCTATTGTTGAAGCAGTCACGGAATCTGACCCCCAACGGCCACGATGGTTCAACAGGGAAGCTTCTCGCCGGTGTGAAACCCACTTGGTAAGCCACCATTGAAGCTCTCATTCTTTTTATCTGATATCTTTGGTTAAATTTATGTTTTGTTTGAAACATTGATTCCAATGGTGACATTTGATATGGATCTCGTGCCTGTGTGTGTGGTTTTCCATTTTGCCAGAATATCAGCCAATGAAGTATTAAGTTAAAATAAATATACAAATATAAATTTGTGTGAATAAAACTATTCCACATAGATAGAGTACATATTTCTCACCAATCATCATTTAATTTTTTTTTTTTAAATTGTTACCATTGACGGTATTCTTAGTGTTCTATTTTGTATGTTTTTTTTTTTTGTTCTATTTCTGTTTTTTTTTTTTTTTTTTTTTTTTTTTTTTTTTTT
>JAESVK010001200.1:86709-100012 GCA_017140935.1 Hamamelis virginiana
ATGCCATCTCTATCTCTAATCTGTTTAAAGGAAATGGGAGATGGGGAAATGATAGGAGAGACAGACACGTTTCAAGAGAGAGAAAGATAGAGATATCCGTTTGTTATAAACTATATTTGGGGATTAGAGAGATCATATATGAGTCTGGTAATGGATTTATTATTTATTTATTTTTTAGAAAATGCCACCTGGGCAAAATGGTAAAGCGTGTGAAACACCATTATTCATTCCAGTTATAACTAATCCAGTGGAGCCAAGATGGTTCTTGGGCTAACAAGTCTTTAATTGGTCCTAGGTTCACTAGTAAGTGGGGACGGTGCCTCCTATAACTTCATAAAAATGCATGAGGTCTCACTCGGGAAGTTATCCTAACCCTTCCAAGAAGCTCGGGATCTGGATTTGCTAGTGATCTCAATGTAGATCAATCTGTTAGGATGGCACTATATAGGCCTTGAGGAGATCCAAAGGTCCTTAAATTTTTTTTATTAGCAATAATCCTATATTTCTCACTCATTTTTTGAGTAACAATCATGGTGATCCAACAGCCAGTTTTTTAAAAAATATCGTAAAAAACAGTGACTATTCTGATATTTTTTATTAGCATGAAGGTCTATTATCATTTCAGTATTTTTGTTATTTCTAATATTGATTCAGATATTTTGATTTTCTATTGATTTTTACTTTTTATTGCAGTCTTACTATAAGATTGACCACACTAAAATTATCTCTAGCTAGTGATCTAAGGTTGATCACTAGCAAATCCGGATCCGCCATTCCCATGATTAATCATTCCCATGGTTTTATACATTAACATAAAGTCGCTGCCGCCAAATCAAAATCCGCAAGGGAGGGGAAAGAGTTGTTCATAGCTTTTGGAGGCAAAAATTCAAAAAGCTCTCAGCGAAAAACATATGAAAATGATCTCATTTCATGAAAATCCTGTGAATGATCTTATTCACACTCCAACAAAATAAACTCACTTCAACGGCTCGAAAAAGGAAAATCAATTGACAGTTTACTTGACGATTGAACAAATAAACATATAAACTAAGGAACCGCATGTTGCGGTCATCACCAACTGACATGCAAATATGTAATAGAACATTGAACATTGAAATCATTCAAGTGCTCATCAGACTTTCTTCTCAAAATTGGAGAATTCAACGGAAAACTCAGCTGCAACTGGATCTATTCAAGCATTTAGTTAAGCCTCTATTTGGATCACGGAAAGAGTAAGGGAAAGGAAAATAAAAAGCTTTAAAATGCTTTATAGAGGAATCTATTTCAATGCAATTTTCAGTATTTTCATTTTCTTTTCAGAGATTCAAACAGAACCTAGAGAAATAAAATCGGAAAAAGAAGACGAAGGTGATACATAAATGGGAAAGATATAAAAGAGTCCTTCCACCGTGAATTCTACCTTTCAGCCGTTCGATTGATGGCTTCCTCCAGATATGGGTGATCTGACGGTTAAGGGAAGGTTGCAATCCCGTTACGATGGGCTCGGTCTGCTCCTCGTTATTACTTATTAGACTATCCAGCGATAAAACGACGGCGCTCATATATTAATCACATAATGGAAATATGGAATAACAATTATATATATATTGAAATGATCTAGTTAGTTAATACTGATTTAGATTTAAGTCAGTTAAGACTTATACCCGTTAGATTATCTCATGAATGGAGGCTTTTTTAAGTGATGGGATGATCAGTGATCTAATGGCCATAAGTGCTTAGCTGACTTAAATCTAAATCAGCATTAGCTTACTAGATCATATATATATATATATATATATATATACTATGCATTAAGTTTAATAAATACAATTTATGAAATAGGTTTTTAATAATTCACTGTAGGACCATATTTGTTAAATTTATCATTCGATTACATGTTCCTCTTAAATAGATTATGTTTGTATTATAATAAACTTCAATTCATTCTTTACCACTGAAATGGAATATATGGCAATGTCACAACAACAAAAAATGATAAGATTATTAGATAGTTTCCACCATAAGATGTGCCTCACCCTTATGAATACATGGAATCCCATATTCTCTAGCATTATAGCTTCCTTTCTTCTTTCTTTTTTCAATCAAAGAAGAGGTGATAGGCATCATAGAGAAAATTAGCATTCTAACTAGGTCGGCACCTTAATCCCTCTTAATCATATGCTATAAACCCAAAATATTATTAAAGAAGAAAGAAAAATTCAATACATCAAAGAAAATAAATTAATAAATATATGGTTTTGGTGACTTGTATTGTCACAATCCAATTTACAAAACAAGAATAAAAAAAAAATTAATTAATGAATCTATAGTTAGATAATCTTGATATATTTTTATTCAATTTGAAGAAAAATATCCAGTATCGACAGGCCACCAAGTAAGAAAATGAAGATTAATAACTTTATTAGTAACCTTATCTACAACTGTATATATTACCCTCTTTGTTAATATGAGTAACCACAATAGTCATTTTATCAATAAGTGCAAGACAATTCTCCAACTGATAAAGTAACTAACAAAATATTCCCTCTAAATCTAAAAAAGGAAAAAGAAACAAAACTCTGTATTTATATAAAAAAGACACGATTCTACTGTGAGTTCTATCTTCAAGCCATCTAAGGCCCAGTTTACTTCGTGAAAATTTTTACAATTTTTATTTTTTGTGGAAATTTTTTAAAAACAGTTTTCATTTTCAGTTTTCAAAATTTAGAAAATATGTTTACTTTGCAAAAATTTAAAATATTTTCAAAAACTAAAAATAGTGTAAATGCATTTACTAAAACAAAATATTATTTCTATATTTTTATTTTTTGGTTTTACAGTTGGTCTACATATTTTTTTCTATTTTTATAAGCATTGCCGCGATATAATCTTTGTTTTAAGTTTTCGTGAAAATACAAAAAAAATATTTTTGATGTTTTCACATTTTCTTAAAAATTGAATTCATTTTCTTGAAAATAGTTTTCATTTTTTACAGGTAAACGCGTTTTTTAAGCCATTTGTATTAAAAATTGAAATGAAAATTTTTGCAATTTTCACTAAGTAAACATGCCCTAATTGTTTCCTTACACAAAATATCTTCGATTAACCATAAAAAAGAGGATGAACTTAAGGCCATGTTTGACCATGCACTTCAAAAATAATTTCCTATTATCAAAGTTCCAAAAAACAAAAAATAATGTAAAAAAATATATTGACAATTACCTTTTATTTTTAAAATTAAGAAATAATAGAAAATAATCTAAAAATTATGTTTGACTAACTTATTATTTAAAGGTAAGAATCATATAAAAACAAAAAATAGGAATTATTTTCTGTGTTTTGAACTCAAAATAAAAAACTATTTTGAAATTCGCATCCAAATATGAAATATGCCCTAAGCCTAAGGTGGGCTTGCTTGTTTTCTATATTTTCTCTTAAAAGTTAAAACTACGTCGTCTTAATTATGATTTGTTATAACGGTGCCGTTTTCTTATATGACTAACGTTGTCGTGGTTATATAGTCCTCATTTCTCATCGGACCATTAAACAGACATTTGTTGTTGGTTTGCAGACCTCATTTCTAGCTCCGGAAGAGAAGGAAAAGGGTGAGCTCCTGCTTCCCACCTCTCTCCCTCTCTCCCTCTCTCTATATATAGATAGCATCATTCTCTCTCTGGACAATATTAACAGAAAAAAGTGAGAGTTTTTGACAGATAAAACTTCTATTTTGAGGTTAAGGTTCGATTTCTACTGTCTTAGATTATCATAGAGAATCAGTTCAAATTTCCCTATAATTTCTGCTTTACTTTCAATTTTAGTTCATGGGTATGATGTTCACGAATCGCACATCTCTCTCTCTCTCTCTCTCTCTCAATCATTATATGTTGATAGTATATATATATCTGTATAGATGTTTGTGTTAATTTGGGAAAAATTTGTTATTGAATTCGATTCTTGTCACAATAATTTGGAATGGACGAGAATGAATTATGTTAAAGGTTTTTGGAGGAGATATAGAAATGGGTTTGTCATTGTCTTTTGATAGTGTGATAATAGAAAAGTAGCAGATTTACTCTTCATGTGTTTGTTTTTCCCCCTTATTTACAATGTTAGATATTTCTTCAAGAGATTGTCATATATATTGATAAAGTAAATTGTATTGATTCTATTTGACACGCAAGATGTTTATAATATATAGACATATATTAAAAAAACAAAAACACATACTACAACAGAAGCGAATCCAAAAAAATTGGAAAAGGATTCCCAGTTTTCAAAACATATCTATCATTTTCAAGCAGAAAGATTTTTAACTAGATTTGAATTTAAATCTACAATAGACATATTGTCTCCTTCAAATATTTTCTTATTCATTTCCTTCCAAATATTCTGAAAAAAAAAAAAAAAAATTAGCAAGAGCTACCATCATCCAAACCACAAGAGAGTTCTTGTTACCAGATCTAACCCACCAACTTTATGCTGTTGTAATTGTCATGGAAGGCATAGCTTATTTCGCAAGAAAAAAAACCTACACACAATATGTAAGCAAAGCTATTATGGTTACATTGGTATACTAGAAGGTCATGACTTTATATATATATATATATATTGAGTAGCTGTAGCTATACCTTCCCCAACAGCGTTGTTATCCATTGGTATCCTTGTTGTACTCTTCTTGTGGGAAGTTGTGAGACCAAGTCTTGCTAGGCTCTTTTACCCTGTCAATTGGTGATACTATGCAACATATGCATGCACATGTTTAATTGTAATTTTGGCTGTTGCGAATATTTCATGCCCATAGTTCTGTACTCGTAAAGTCAAACTTGTGCACATGATTATTATTAATATTTGCCTAGTGTTATGGATTTTGAGTATGTGGACATGCTTCTCAGTGTATCTTACATTTTTCGTAAACGATATTTCATCTTTTTTTGCAATATGTCCATACTAAGTTAAAACCTCTCTCTTGAAAATTCTTCTATATTTTCCCTTTCAAACAATGTATGAGCCTTTATATAAAACGTTGTGCCTGGCGATGATAAAACAAATCATGAGTATATAGCTTCCTCTGATATTTGGACCAGTTGGATGCAGGATGCTCCAACTTATGCATGTCCTTTTGAATTCTTGGAATTGCATTATATGCATTGGTTGGTAGAAACACAAACAAGATTTGGATGATCGGTAGTAGTCATCACTTGATTGAGTCATGTTAATATTTTTCATTTTTAATGAAATTTCCCTCAAATGCTTAAATGATCTAGTGGGACACTGAAATATAATGTTAACCCCATTGGGAGGATGCTCTCAAGAGCAGCACAAGTTGGATTCGAGTGTCTGCTCTCTTGACACCCCTGGTCTTGAGGTTAGTAAAGTGAGTTTTTGCAAAATCAAGAACTTTTTTCCCATTATTTCCTGAGTCTTGGTTCTCTTCCGCAGACAATGCGTGAATTTTCTTTTTTCCATCAACAAATTTTGGTTAGCTATTTGATTAGCCATTGTCCTACGTCTTCTTTCTCGTGCTGGTGTTTCTTCTTTGACTAGTTGTGTTGAACTAACCTTGCAAATTTGCATGTCCATGAGCGCGAAGCAACTACCATCCTTCTAGAATTTAATTGGCTCCTTTTGACTCATTCTGAAATATTAGGATTATTGTCAATCAAGAAGACCTATTTTTTCACATTACTATCAGCTTAGTTCTATCTGTTTGAGGGACAAGGAACTCTAGTGGTGTCCATGGGGCTTTTAAAGGGTTAGTTTGTCTCTTTCAAGTAGCAAAGGTAGCATGTCTCTAGATGTTTATTTTGAAAAGCATAAAGTTACAAAATATGTCCCTTTCTTCATATTATGGGTGTGTATCATTTTCTGATGGTAAATATAAGGAAAATTCGTAACTTAGGACGCAGACCAAGAGGAGCATCCTTTTGCGGAAGAGATCTGAAGGACTGCAGTGAAGTTGCCTTATCTTAGAAAACTTAGGGTCACAGGAAATGGAGCAGACAAATTTAAGAGTCTATTTGACCATTTAGTGTTCTACTTCATGGGAGTTTACAGGCCTAATGGCAAGGCTGAAAGACTGTGATTTTGTGAGAACTCTCTTGGGGAAAGATGTGAAATGTACGGACCGTCATTCTTGGCAAGAAACCTGGCACCCTTGCCAAGAGTACAATGCAACCCCCATCGAAGTGCTTTCTTTCACTTAGGTCTTGATGCCAAAAGTTAGCCTTAGGACAGTTTACTCTTTTCTTTTATTTTCTTGTTCTAAAAACACTGATATTGCTTGAGTGGTTCAGAATTGAGAGATGCAGCTCTATGGCAGTTTGATATTGTCTTGGGAAATGCAGGTACCATAAGATATGACAGTAAAACCAACAGTTGCCCTGAGGGCCTTATTTGTAGGAGGGATAGCTGCATTTGCAAAAATAGCTGGTGCAATGAAGGCGGCAGGTGGCGTAAAGATAGGGGCAGCAGCAGCAGCCATGACAGCAGCTGCGAGTGCAGCTATGTCGTCGGGATCAAAACAGGATTCCAAGGATGCTTCGAAGCAGCCTTAAAAATGATTTTTCTTGGGGAGGTACCTGAGTCGACAATAAAAGTAGTGTAGGCTGTAATGCTGTAGTACCCATTGAGTTTGTTGGGAAAAAATTGGCTATATTGTAGTGTAACTTTGAGAATGTATAAACAACAGCAAATAAGACATCACATTATTATCTTGCTTTGAAGCTTTTAATACCATGTTGGTGCTTTGAAGCTTTTAATATCATGTTGGTGCTATGATACAAAGTGGAAAAATTGTGGCGATTTTCCTGGAAATTTGTGATTTTCCTGGAAAAGAAGAAAATTGTTGGGGATTTCAAAATTGTAACCAGGGTATGTTTGAATTGCTGAGCGAGGTTATAGACAGACAGAATCATGCTTTATTTCAGTAAACAAATTTTGCTGTGTTACACAAGGAACTAAGCGCAGAAAGCAGAAATCAGTCTCATTTGGAAAAAAAAAAATTGTAATACAAAACCAATTAATGCTAATTTAAACAAAACAGCCAGGTGGGTATTGTTGTTCTGCAACACAACCTTTAACGTCATTTTCATGGTTAAGCGAGTTTCACTGTGGCCCCCCACCTTTTATTCTTTATCCTCCCACTCTCTTTTTCTCTTTCTTCTAAACTCAGTTTTTTCCTCAGAACATGAAGTGCAAAATTCGCTTCTTTTTCATAGACCTACATGGTGAAGATGACCCAGAAGATCCGGCATTAATGACATGGACCGTTTCCATGTTTTCAAGCATAGTCTGGGTAATTTACACACTGCAGTGTCAAAGCTGATGCACCTTTGAACCACACGTGAAGTCTGGCTGATCAACTGAGTGAACCACAAGCTCGGGGTTAGCAGATTCTAACTCGAGTATGACCTGCACAACAGTGAGCAGAACAAGTCAAAGAAAAAGCAGAAGCATTCGCTGAAAAGGAAAGCCACCTGTGTAGTAAAAATTTTGTTGATCACATGGATTTATTAGATGCCAATGAGAAGAATACATAGGAGAGAATAGAGTAAGATATCTCAACAGGAAAGGAAAAAAAAAACACACAACGGAAAATCTAGGGTAATTCTAGAATGTTAGCAACCTTTTAGCTAAGCTATCTAGCCATTCTCTAAAGCCTTTCTGCAACAAAGAGGAGCCAAGGACCATAGGACCTAATTATAATTCAAATCAATGAATTTGACACAGTTTCCCTTTACAACCAAAGGAGATACATATGACTATTTATTAAGCCCCAAAAGATGAGCCAGAATCCCAGCCATTGAAGAATGCCCATGCTATGCGCTTTTGAAGCAAACACAATATTACCATTACGATCACCACAAATGCCTCCAATTCCAACTAGACCAGGATTCTCAAAGAGTGTATCCATCAGCATTAACTGACCAAACGAGGAAGGAGTTTCAAGAATGAGAAGTCTACCAATCTTCCAGGCACAGAGGAAGCACGCCTGAAAAATGTGAGAAAGGAGAATTCCTTTGAACAGCAGGGTAAGAAAGGCTTATAAGGATGTAGAAACCTCATGCTCTTCCACATAGAATACAGTTGACCAAACTTAATTCTCAAAATTCATTTTCTAACTTTCCTCCCATACAATCAGTAAATTAGCCAAGATACATTACCCCAAAGAAATCCCGCAACAGCCAAAACATAAAAATTGAAAGCCTGCGTAGAGAACTCTGTAGGAGGACTGAACAAACATCGGTAGTCCTAAACAGGTCGCTACTTAAGAAAAATCCCAAGGGAAAAATACAAATGAACACTCATTATCATCTTCATACATATTACATAAATTTGTGAATAAAGCTTTACAGAATTTTCTAGGGAAAAAAAAAAAAGAATTTATCTTTTCTGATAGATACAATATAAGCAGGAACACTAGAATATGTCGAGATTTAAGAACCAACATACTTATATAATATAATTATAAGAAGTAAGAAATTTGAAGCTAAAAATAATTAATGCGTAAACTATCATACAAAAAACCTCAATTTATGAACAACAAGAAGAAAGCTAGCATTTGGCATCTCATACCACAACATTTTCCCCATGTTTGAGGATTGGAGCAGGGACATAAAGGCTGCATTGTGGTCCAACTGACTGAAAATAAAAAAGAAGGAAGGCATTCAAAGATTCTCGAAGAATTGCATATGGACATGACATCAAATAACACAATCGCACATATAACTACTAAAATGTGAAACGAACTATTTTACCGGCCAAAATCTTCCTATATTGAATTCATTGACAAATGCAATCCCTTTACCCCAACCGCTGAATGAGATGAATGTGTCATTAACTTGGTTCATTTTGTCAACAGTGAGACGACCGGCATAAAATGCTGGACCTTTTGATTTGGTTTCTGCAGTAGGAAAGCTAATGGTTAATTGATTCCTGTATTCCCTCCATCATTATTTACTGAAATATGATTGCCACATGAAAGTTAAGAGCAAGTAAACATAGTTGTTCATAGAACCACCAAAGGAAATGATACTAAAGAAAACTACGCTATGAAGAAAAAACAAGAGAACACACATTGATGGTCTTTCGTTAAACTATTCTTGATAGTTATTTGTATTTTAAACAAGAATTGAGAACCTACCTGACTTATCTTTCAATTTCTTGTGGCCAGATATTTTAATGAACCTAGAAAATGCAACCTGAAAGATGGGATTGATTTTCTGCACCTCATTCAGGTTTTGGAGAGGAATCAAAAGCATTTTCCATCTATGCAGAACACTTCCATCCAGATAAACAGACGACAAAATACCCTGTAAAAGAAAACCAGAAGAACCACTTGGATATCATCTGTTAGACTAGGAAGCACCATCTTTTAAGATGTCAAGAGAAAAAGAGAAGTGTAATATCCTCACTGCAGTTAGGAAGTATAGTTCATGAATACCTAAACCGAGATAATACCAACTATACACCTTACGCGATTAAATTTTTAATTTTGTAAGAAAAGTTTCTATTTAGGTAAACTTCTAAGTTGTGGATTTATTTATTTGGTAAAAAAAATGATCCATTAATGACAAAAATTTCAAATACAACGCAAAAATGAGAAACCTCTAGCATCCTCCACAATAAGTTTCCAGACACCTAGGATATCTATTCATCCAAATACAATATCTATTTTGACCCATAACACATATTTCAACAATGTAGTTTGAGGAATCAATCAGAGTATGTAATAGAAATTTGCACTTCGTCAGCCAAACATGACAAACTTTCCAGTTACAACCAAAAGTGAAAAATAAGTGTGACTAAAATTTATAGAGGTGCAATTGGAAGTAAATAATGGTATGTAATAGCAGCAAATGGCCACAACACTCATAAATCATATGCAAGGGAAAAAATGATTTTGCGAGGGATTTTACCTTCCTGTCAAACATGTATTGCCCAAAATTTACACGACCCATGTTTTCAACCTATAAGAATTAAAAAAGAAAAAAGAAAAAGAAAGATCATATATATATGTATATAATATAATTAGCAGAACAGTGACGGTTCTAAAGAGTCAGCTTTAAGGGAAAAAAAGGAAGCTAACACCTCATCTGATATAATATTTAGAGAGAGAAGAAAGAGAGTGAGGAGAGAGAAGACGAGATAGAAGAAAATTGGGGCAAAGAGAGAAGAAATTAGGGAGAGAAGAAGAATTTAGAGAGAGGATTCTGTATTCAATAATTAATCATCAAGTCTACTAATAATAAAAGTTAGGGGCCTTTAAATAGGCTACAAAGCATACCAAAATAGAAACAAATAAAAAATCCTAATTAAACCCTAATAACTATAAGAAACCTAATATAATCAGGAAACCCTAAAAATATATAAACCCTATTAAATTAAACCGTAAGGCCCATGTATAGTCCAAATGGTGCATCATGATTTACGTCATTGACGTAAAGTACAACAAACGCTGTCAATAGAACTTTATGGAAACTGAAGTTTCATTTATTTGAAATTTACAGGTCACTATTCCAGCTGGTGTTTATGAAAATGTGCAGAGTAGATTTACGGTATTTGAAATAAAAACCAAAAATAAAGCTACTTGGCCACGGAAAGGTTGGGTCCCAGTGACATGCATCAGGTAATGAAAAAATAACTGTACAATACAAAAGTTGTATCTTTCTGTTGTCCACTAATCTATGCTAAATACCAGTATTATAGAGTAGTAGTCACAAATAAACTAGCTATGAAAACCTGAACCAATTACTACACAATAAATTTATTGAATTTGGAGATTTATATGTACATTAAACCATGGTGAGAGAGTAATTACACTAGGAACATTGAAGTTATATCAACATTGTTATGGAAGAAACCTGTATAGCTTATCAATGGTCCTAACAGCTATTATATTTCAACTTAACTAAATCCATCCAAACTTTAATCCAGAAGTAACTCCCAACATAAAGAGTCAAGTACCAGAACATATAAGCGGATGTTGGAAACACATTTAAGATAAGGAAGGCCAAGTCTTTGATTTGACCATCTTTCAATTGTACCAATATATGAAAGTCTTCCATCATTATCTTTAGAAGGGCATGAAATAAACACTTGAGCTCTGTCATGCACCTGCAAGTTGTAATATTTAAAGGAGTTAAATTCTTTACAGTTTTGAGATTAGAAGTGAAACTTGGCCTCTAATTAAATGGGAAGCGATGTAAATGCACAGAATAATACTTTTCCCTTCAACTGATTAAAGAAAAGAAATGTGTAGCAATCGGGAATGAGAGAGAACTTTAAATAGCCGTAAAACAAAACATTAACATAATGTATAGCATGTTACCCAGATTTTTCAAAATCCCAGTAGTAGCATGTCAACATGTTAACATGGCACAACATGGGTGAGGTTAAGGGCTTTCTGTCAGACACTTCCCACATTCTGTTGTTGCACATTCTAGATTTGTCAGGATTTTCAGAAAGCATATTGCTATTGGCACTCTACTTTTGGCTTCGCACACTCCACTTCCCATGCATAATAAATTTTCACTCACTCACAATGTGGAGTGCATGACTTTAATAATGGAGTGCCAATACTGTTTCCCTTTCATAACTTAAACTTCACATTGTGAGTTTGTTGATTATGGTTAAATGTAGTCATAATTGGATATTAATGATAAGCTCCACATAGATAACATATTCAGGTGCTATTTGATAACATGAAAGCCATGTCTATTACTTGACAAATTATGTGTCCCAGTACCCGAACCTGAAAGGAGACACTTCCTATACAAGTCCATTAATCCTATGCTATGGGAGGACAAAAGTAGCCAAACAAAAGGTGTAGGTGTCTCTAATAGCAGCAGACAAAAGATGCCAGACAGAGTAAATTTAGAAATCCAAGTAGGCTGCTGCTCTAAGAATTCTTCCAATAAATGTTTCCAATTGCTAGAAATAAATTAGCAAATGAAACATGAACAGATGTGTGTGTGTGTGTGTGTGAGAGAGAGAGAGAGAGAGAGAGTCGTAAGATATTACAAGAAACACCCCTTAAAAAATTCTAGTTTCTACTATAAATTGGTATCTTTAAGTTCATAATGCAGTAGTACTATAATGACAATTGACTAAACATATATGTTAGTTTAATTTAATGCGTTTAAGTGACCCCATGCAGTTGGGATCAAGGCTTTGTTGAGTTGAGTATTTTAATACATTTAAGAAACTATGTTATAATACACACAGGAAAGTTAATCATAATTCAGCTTCAAGTAGCATTCTACCACTCTCTAGGTGAGGATGGGAATGGTAGCTTCAAACCCCTTAAAAATTTACGCAATATGAAGCTTATGGATTGGTTGTAACATTTAAGCTTGTATTAGACTTCCAATGTTTAAATATATGGTATTCAATGTTAAGTTTTCAATCTAAAAGCCTAAGCTTGTAGGTGGAGGGCCCAATACAGGTATATGAAGCTTTAGCAAACCTTTTATTTAGGCGATGTGGGATAGAGTGGATTCTATTCTTCTACACTCTCCCTCACGTGCAGGCTCGTTTGGGCCTTGTCACGTGGATAAACAATGCTTTGATACCATTTTAAATTTCCAACCTAAAAGCCTAAGCTTATAGGTGGAGGGCCCAATACAAGTATATGAAGCTATGCAAGCCTTTTAGGCGATGTAGTGGATTCTATTCTTCTACATTTAATAATATGATAATTGGTGAAACATTTAAATTAATTGTATGTGTTTTCAGATTTTAAATGTTTTGTTGATTTTCATGCATATTTTGTTTTACACATTTTCTATTAGTAGTTTTCTATATGCTCAGCTGCAAACTTTTTCCAACCCTACACACCACATACTTCAGTTTCGTAAGTTTTACTTATAATTTTTCTATTTGAGATTGTTTATTATTTCCTTTTTAATGTTTTCCAAATTTTTCTGAATGTTTCCATGTTTTACTATTAATTTTCATTCATTCTGCAAATTGGTATCAATTTTTTTCACAACTATATCTGTCTCCAGACCCTCGATAGCTCTGTTGAGATTGACATTTGAATTCTTGATGGAGACAAGCCAACAAGAAACTCTTATGCCAATGGAAAAACAATGGAGCAGTGAGATTCACATAATGTATAAAATAATGGGACAGCATGGGCTACATATTATATTCTTCTATAATAGAAATTGCCACAAAATCAAAAGGGGCCAGAGTAATTAACCATAACAGTCAGTTTGAATTTATTGAAAGAAAAGACCGTACCTTTGGTATGTACAGAATGTTTCCATTTTTGTTTGCAGAGTATCCAGATACATATAAT
>JAESVK010001200.1:100412-111663 GCA_017140935.1 Hamamelis virginiana
ATGCCTAGAGAAAAACTTGGCCTAATAAATCTAGAACTACAGATAAAGGATATAGCGATTAGCCATATGTCCCAGTGGTTATGCTCATGTTGACCCACTTAATAATGATCTATTGCTCCTATTTACAAGTTAAAAGTACTAAATACTCAGGATGAAAAATGAACCACAACCATCTGATTTACTCCTCCTTTACATGGTGGATACTGATCCAAAAATGTCCAGGGAGATAAAAAAAAAAAATCCAAATAGTTAGGACTCACCAATCATGCTAAATTTTGGCAGAATCAAAGGGTGCCACCTATTTGTGGGCTCTTCACCAATGTAATAGAAGTACTTGTATGTTTGGGATATAAAATGTTTATAATCAAGATGAGATTGGACCTTTGGATTATGAGTGAAAGATGCCTCCATCCCCACCACAACCCTATGTGCGCACACAGATGGTTGTGGTAGGCCATGTGCCCAAAAACTTCATCAGGCATCCACTAGCCATCCAGTCTACATAGCCATCTAAATAAAGCATTTTTATGAAAAAACATGAATATGCTGACCAGATTGCAACTGACATTCATCCAAGGAGAGTATTGGGTGCATAATGAGCAAGTGATGCAAATGGTTGCTTCAACTAATTAAGATATCTACATGGAGCTCTTGTACTTCGTGTCCCCAGCGTAGAAAAGGTCAGTTGCACCAGGCCAGCACCCAGCATCCAACATTGAATTCAAATGAAACCTCATGCACAGATTTGTGAAGACAAAAGGTGGATTTGTGTGAAAATCTACATGCTAAAAAGGCTTAGACAAAGGTTTAAATGAACATGGATAAATTTAGTAGAAGATAATAAGAAATGATTCTTTAGCTGAAAATACGGTTTGGTCAGACCCAGAATGGCCTAATAGGATTTGTTAGAATGAACCAAGTAGCTGGAATATATAAGGCAGAGCCAGCCATAATTGTAAAAGTCATGTTATATATTATATATTGTTAAATGGGTATTAATAATTGAATGGATAAACAAATTGTAAGAAATACAAATTATGAAAATTGGTATCTCCTCCCCATGTCTAGCATATCTATGTCCACTCTATGTTCAAAATTTTGAAATTATAATATAGGTCAATCACAAACTTTACCTGAGAAAACAGTATCTCCACTAATGGTTCCCTTCTCAAGATTTTCCCTAGAACCTCCATCAGTAGTATACCTGCAAACCATCAAGATTTAGTCAAGAAAAGGATTGATAATCAAAGAAGAGAACAATACTACATCTAAAGTCTATTTTGCTCAATGCCTCAATATATGTAGCCAAATACCTTTCCAATAAAACACACACATGAGAACCATGTCTATGGACAATAATTGTAGGGTCTACAAAGTACAGGAAACAATAGAACATGCATAAATTCACAATAAATTCAGATAGCATGCACAAAATCCAAAACCACAATGTATGAACTAAAATTATTCCATCATAAGAAGAAAAGTAAATTTTTTCTGTTCAGAACTATGTCAATTCTCTGTTGCATAGAACCTCTTACAAAATTATATCATCTCCAAGCTGTCCTCTGGCCAATGTAACCAGGTGACGAAGATAGGCTTTGTCATCTCCATATGAACCAAATTCATTTTCAATCTGTCGAAACAATCTCCTATTAGTGAAATACCAGTGAAAGATTGACATTGAAACCTGAGTAGAAGAATTCAAAAAATTAGATGTTCAACTTTTTAACTTAGAAGTTTGAATTAAATAAGATGCCCCCGCGATAATGATATGATTTATGTGGACCTTTCTTGTAGAATTGGGCACATTAATTCCACAGGAAAAGTAAAATAGATGCATCCTAGAAGCCAGTATCACAACAACTCTTTACTGCACAAAATCTTTGAAGAATATTTTCTGTTCTCCATTTCAAGATTTGTCAATAACTGAAATCAACAGAGGAAGTACATTGAAAAGGAAAGCTAATTTATATTCTCAATCCTGAATATTATCATTTCCTTTCCAATGGTAAGGCATAATACAAGGAGGAAGCACTCTTTATTTTATTTTTTTATCTGCCCAGCAGTCATTAGAGAAGTGTGTAAGGTTTTCTATTCCCTTTATGATCATAGCATGTCCTTTTCCAAGAGAATGGCATAATGAATTGATGAATGATTCTGTTATCATCACTTGGAGCAGAAAGGTCACCATGTTCCATCGGACCATCTTTTAGGTGCAAAGGAACGAACAATAACTGCATCTTATGCTATGAACATTGTTCAAACAAATTTACACGTCGATGGATGGAACTCTCTTCTTGAAAGAACACTTATAAGTTTTAACGCTTTTCAGACATAATAACTACTAATGGAGGCAGTCCCATTCTAGCCCCAACTCCAGAATGAATAGCCAAGGCATAATTAGAGTGGCTGAACTAATAGGATGACCGAGGCACGATTTAGGTCTCTCTTAATGCACTGCAGTTGGTAACTTGGTATATTCAAATGACGTTCCCCTTTGCAAGATCTCAATATTTCCAAATCTTTGTTTGAGACCTTTAGCAGAGAGCATTCTGCTAATGTAGTGTTATGAGTATTGTGAAAGGTTTACTAATCGTACATAATTTTCAAGATTTGACAATATCCTTCCTCCACCCTTGACATGCAAAAGCCTCTAAAATTATCCAACAAGAGATTGTGTGTAATTTTTGCAAATTAGAAATTTGATTGTCAATGCATTCTATATTATTTTCAAACTATATTAGTTAAGTATCATAGAAGAAATGCTAAGCAAAAAGCAACAAGACCACGCACCTGAACCATTACAATAGGGCCTCCATTGTTGTAAAGAAGAGGAGATACCTTCGGAAGTAGGATTCCCCACCATCTTTCAACCTGTGTTCATGATAGAAACAATGAGCTTGATTAGACTATTTAATAATGAAAGAACAGATTTAAAGTAAATAAAAATTAAGTCTATGTGAAATTAAAAGGGCATAATACACTTGTTGGTTTAAGCAAACATCAGAGTACTGCAGGTAAAAAATGACAAGATGAACTAGATTCCTTATTTCCTTCATTAACACTTAAGTTCAAACAAAGAAACCAATACATTGACTAAGTATAATGATATTGCTAAATATTAATTCATCTATGTGATATGCTGAAAAAGAGCCTCACTATTGAACCAACATTGTAGGACGTTAACACTCTGATGATAGCACATTAGGCGTGCACACAAAAAGGGAGATGTAAAGAAAATTCTGTCCCTTGATATCTAGACCAAAACAGGCACACCAGAATAGCGGCACCATACATATGTGACATGTTACATTTTCTTTTCTTTTTGAAATATCAGAAAAATAAAGGCCACAGATAACACATAAAAGAACAAAAATAAAATAAGAAATACAGAACGAAATGAAATAAGAGAATAAAAACAGCCATCTACATAAGGCTAATGATGTCATATTAGGTGTAGCAATCATTTAGATACCATTTGTACGCCATGCCATAATATTCCCGACTCATAAACAAACAATACAGTATGAAAACGTACCAAATGAAGGAAAGTAGGGTCTGATGATCTTAGTTTGAGAGCAGGCTCTATAGAAAGCAACCAAGCAGGAAAACCCCCCAAATCCCATTCTGCAACAAAAAGTTGTTCTCAATGGGAATCATTAAACCAAAAGGAAGATGAATGATTACAATAACAATGAGAAATTAGGAACTAATATACTGTACATGCACTCACATTGTTAGGCACAAACTATTAGCAATACTTCATATGCATTCTACTTGTAAAACAAGAATGGGGAAACTTGCAACACTAATAAGAAAAAAATCAACGAGAAAGGATGGTAAAGAACTTAAGATTGATGATTAGAACAGGAGAACCTCAAAGACATCATTTTTTATACCCTCCTTGATCATTGACAAGAAATGAGAGACTGAAAATGATAATGTCTACGGAATAGAATTGGGTGGCTAAAGTGAAGATAGTGAGTGATAGGTGACCAAAAATAAGAAAATTTTAGCTGTCCCACCATTTCTTCATGAAGTGAATAGTCATGCTTTATGGGGAAAATGTTGGGTCACTGAGAAAGAATATCTTCACAAACCACCAGTGTACATTATACAAGGATGATGAATGATAGGAAAACTTTGTAAAGTAACATTCGATTAGTGGTAAAATAAGAACATACATGCATGATTAAAGGGAAAAAGCCTATGATAGGTGATAAAATAATCAAGCACCAGGAGATGGTTCAAACATGTTCAAAGAAAGCCAATGGTACTTATAAGTGTTCAAATTGCTGCAAGTCGATGGTATTCATCCAGTTTTGACTCAGCATAAGTGGTGGATTCAACAAATTGGTAAACTTAAGATTGGTGGATATGATGCTATATTTAAATAATAAGATGATATGAATTGCATTATATTTATAAGCAAGGACTTGATTAGCTTGTTAAATTAAAGGCATTCATTATGAAGATCTTCATTGGATATAAACATAGAAGATCTTCATTTCATAGAAGATCTCATTGACAATGTGCCAATCAAAAATAAAAATGTATTTAAGGAATGTTGTGCCAGAACCCCTGGCAATTTTAAATCCAACACATATCAAACACAGATACTTCACCACTCATTTAAAAGTTCAATATAAAACAGGTACACGTGGAAGGTGCCAACGGGGGAAGAACAGTGACAAATTCTAAAGTTTCTAGACCTGACAGCTATGGCTGACCTGCACATATATAAGGCCCAGCTCGAAGCATAACAAGGAGATCCAACTTATGGCAGAGCTCGAGAAATGATACTATATCTGCAATACCCTCAAAAACCAGTTTTCCAGGACTCGGTTCATGCAGATTCCAAGGAACATAAGTTTGAATTGTATTCAAGCCCAATGCCTTTGCCCTCAACAGCCTATCTTCCCAGTACTGCATTTATAAGAGATACACCCCACATCACCAAATCACAAGAAGAAAGCCGCGTATACTTAAACAGAAACTTAAAGAATGGTCATATGATTCAACAAAAGCATTCTTGGAGACAAGAACCAATAATCAAATTGTAATATGTTGATCGTAATACATTGAGGAAACTTGAAATATGCATGGCTTCAGGTGCAGCTGCACGTTTTTCCATATTGCAAACATTAAAAAGCTTACATTCACTGTGCCTAGTGAAGAAAATTACTGAGAATTCATTAACATTTCTACTTATCTCTCAAATCCTATGAATGATAACTTTCTCATAAATGTTCCTCATCTTACTAGATCTCATTGACTAGTACTGGCTCTCTCTATTAACAAAATTCCTTATAAACAGAATCGTATTGGGAATGCCAAACAATGTTTCATTATTTTTTTCAGGTAATCTCATTAACAATTATAAAATGGGATCTTATTCATGATTGGACATAGCCTCTCTTCCTACAGTCAATTCTTTAAAACAAAATGGTTTGGCTTCCAATTTTTTGTAGTTTTCCTCTTCCATTTCTCACAAAAATTATCCTTAATTTTTATAAAAAAATTGATCATTTCAAAAAGATTCAGACGCTCTCTCTCAAGATAATTATTTAAATTTTTAATTTTTAATCTCTCACGAAAATATATTTCAGGATGAAACTCTCCCGCACTCTTCCAACTATTTACAATGCCTAAATATTAAATAAAGAGTTGATACATGACATCCTAAACTTGGTCACATGTGATACCTAATGTTAACCGGTTTCTCCTAGTTTGGGCTCAACACCTCATCAACTCATCTTCTGCACCCCAACACTTACTGCCTGCCTAAGCCAATGGCAAGACCCGGAAAGGTGTTAGATAGGAATCAATGCTAGCCAGGACACTTAACCAAGCTACCTGGCCTATTCTTTTTGGAATAACTTGAGGGTCTTGAATTGGTGGCTGAAGTAACGGCTAGCCGAGCTAGTTTAGCGGCTAGCCGAGCTAGTTTAGCAGCTTGCCCACATAACTAGACTAGCACACCTTCTGCCTTGATCACTGTAAGGGAATGATGTCCATATTATCCAATGTCCATTGAACACAGGCCATACTTAGTATGGGCTCATTGACTCATAAGTCTTGCAATTATAAAAGCCTACAAGAACTATGAGTAGGAAGGGCTTCCATTGGCTTGATGGTTTAACTAATAGGATTCTGCTACATAGGGTCCTAATTCTCTATATGACAACTATCCAAGGCTCATTTGAAGGGGTTGAAAATCCACGTTGGAATTTGGAAGTTTACAAAGACTAAGAGCCTTCCCACTCTCTAGATCCTCTCTTCCTGCCACACCTCAAGGCGCTCCGGTTGCCTCACTCTCCCCTATGCAACACCCTCTTGCTTTCTCAATCAACTCAAACATCAGTAACTCGAATAATTTCACCTCCGTCACTCCGTACAAGAACCTAACTATCAACACCAATGAAGTTCTCTCTAAAATATCCCAATTTATGATTATTAAGGCTCATACTCACCTATAAACCTTTCTCTTTTGACAATGTCATTCACACAATTATATAACTAAAATGCACCCATTATTGACAATTTTGCAAACATGACAATGCCGTTGCTGGAAAAGCAGCCACCATATCAAAAATAACAACGACAACAACAAAGAAGAAGCTACAGAGAGAGAGAGAGAGAGAGAGAATTGAAGAGAAACACCTCAGGAAGAACCCTGAAATAATGCAAGTCGCCACCGATAATCTGGAAAGGCTGACCATCTTTCCAAAACATGTCATCGGCAATCTCGAATTTTCGAGCATTAACCTGATTAAAGCCAACAACATCTCACCCGATGTAAAGAAGTTGAATTTCACCAAATATAATTTTAAAAAAAATGTAATTAACATTTGAGTGCAGCTAGCATAACAGTATGCTGCAATTCTAATGAATCGCGGCATAAATTCAAAATCTTAAGATAACTGAAAATGATTAAGAAAAAATGAAATAGAGGAGGTTACTCGCACATCTTTCTTGAACTTAAAAGTCAAAACAGAAATGAATCGCAGAAACTAGAATAAAAACTTAAAAATCAAAATCAAGTTCGCAGTATATGCATTCATCTTGACAACAGAAATAAGTTCTTTTCAGAGTGAAGTGAAAATTGGAAGGAAAAACGAATAAATTCATTATTATGCTTGCAACAAACACACACATGTAATCATGAATACATATAAAGAGAGAAGATTGATTACGTTTTTGAGGTGAGAAGACGATGGAAAAGAGAGGGAGGAGAGAGAAGGGAGAGGAGCAAAGACAGGGACGACGGCAGCGAAGGCGATGAGAGATAGGAGGAGGAAGAAGAAGAAGGAGGCTGTTCTGGTGCTTCGCTTTCTCGCCATTGTTGCGATTTTGGAGGTCGACACTGAACGGAGACTCTTATTCATGTCCGGATATTTTCCTGTCGACTTGCAACTTCAAAATGCTGTCTCTCTCCTCTCTCCTCTCTCCTCTCTCCTCATTCCACTGACTAGTTGGTGGGTTGGGCTTTTCCGTATACAGGGAAAATTTCATAAACCTCCCCAGGTTTATATATAAAGCACGTATATGTATGTATTTTTTGCCGCCAAATCATAAAAATACACATGTCCAAGCTTCACATTTCAACAAAGATACCGATATATTTTCATATATTTAGATTTAAAATTTTCAAATATAAGCATCCGTATCATGTCATTGTCTTGTTTATTTTAAAATTTGCAATTTTTTTATTTTTATCTTTTTGCTATACAGGTATTCTGAGCCAGTTTGCGCACACCAGACTAAATCCTGCACCCTGAACAAGGCTTTTGAAACAAGACTTGCGCCTTGTGGTCCATGGCCCCGGATATTAGTAGTTAGTGGGAATCGAACTCAGGACCAAGGGAGTTGGTATGCCCTTAGCCCTGATTGCTCAACCACTAAGCTACCCATCTTTGGATTAAAATTTGCAATTTCACCAAACTAAAAGAACAATGAAACCCTAGAATGTGTTGTCCAACTCAAAAATAGGATTAAAAACTAGGGGGATAAAATAAGTGAAGAACAATGGCTTTGCAAATTCTAGCTTGTCAACCTCAGTAGCCCTATAAAAGAGAGGAAGCCCTTTTTTATTGTTCACTCAATATGCATTCCCAAACCCAATTTAGGGCTTATCTTACTACCCATCATTAGCCCACAAAATGTCTTGGAAAATATAAAAGTAATAAGAGCCCCAAATGTCTTTTGTTTGCCATATAAGCCTAAGTTAGGGTTTAAAGCAACACAGGGTGCTTCAGATCAGGTTCTTGCAGCTGAACATGCTTCAGGACATCGACCTTATGGTCAGAATCTTCAATCTGGAAGCTCTGCTGGTGCATCAGGCCAACGAGACATGTCCAAGATCATATGCCACTATTGCAAGAAGCCGGGTCACATGATTGTAGACTCTCGCAAGCAGCAGAATGCAAACTCTAGTCGATAATCAGACACAGCTCATCTTGCTACTCCCCCAGAAACGCCTACTGAATCAGAGACTTCCCAATCCCCTTACTCCATAAGGCCTCTGCAGCATTACTTCTACGATCTTAGGAGCACTCCCACGCCCGACACAGATAGTTTTACCCCACGACAACGGAAGCAGATTCAGAGGTTGAATCTGTTTTGTCATATCTCTTTATCCTCTGCTATAGGTATTTGCTCCCCTTTACGCTTACAACAAAGGGGGCTGCTTACTTTCTTCGGGTGCATCGAAGAATATGACTAGTGATTCTTCACTTCTTTCTTCTCTTCGTTCTCCATCTAAGTTCCTTATTGTTCAAACTGCAAACTCCAGATCTACAACCACCCTCTAGCTAGTCTTGGTACTGTCTCTTGTTATCATCGAATATGTTATGCTCTTTTTCATCTTCCCTCTCTCTCAGTGAATCTTCTTTCCGTCTTGAAAAAAAAATGCTTATATTCACTTCTCTCCTACCTCCTATCTTGTACAGGATCATGCGAGAAGCCCTATGGAGTAAGGGGATTGGGAAAGACCGTAGAGTTGGCAAGCTCTCTTTTTTGGAGAAACTTCGTTTACCTCAGTCTTCTGCCTTTTCTGCTGTGTCTCGGGTTGTTCCCTCTACTCCTTTTTTTTTTGTTGTGGCATCGTAGATTAGGACATGTCTCCAGCCCAAGACTTAGATATTTTATTTCTACTGGAATGTTGGGGTCTGTACCTAACATTGAGATTTCTACTTGTATGGGTTGCAAGCTGGGAAAAGACTCGGCCCTTTCTTTATTAAATAAGCTCTTTCTACTTCTCCTTGTGATCTTGTGTCCGAAGCCCATCTTGCCCCTCTGTTATCGAAAGGAGGATCATTCGTATATGTCATTTTTGACAGAACAATGACAAAATTTACTAAAATCAAGGTTTTTCGTTCTGATTCTGGAGGTGAATATATCTTCGCTGCCTTTAGAACTCTGCTTGCTTCAACTCACTTCACTTATAAAGCGGTTTCCCAACGATCCTGCCCCCACACTCCTCGGCAGAATGGAGTTGCCGAGCGGAAGCATCGCTATATATTGGAGATAGCCCGCTCTCTCTTGCTCTCAGCTTCTGTCCCTAGTCAATTTTGGGCTGAAGCTGTTCTGATTGCCGTATATTTTTTGAACCGAATACCTTCCTCTATCATCTCTGGTTTGTCTCTTTTTGAGAGAAGATTTTCTACCCTGCCTGACTATAAAGAGCTTCGAGTTTATCGGGAGAGGATGTGGTGGTAACCCCCCGTAACTTCGTCTAGAGCCGGGCATCCAGCAATGTAGGAAGACTCACCCTAGCCACTATAGCGACCCAACCCCCAACTCTAGTTGAGAAACACCCTCCATCCACTTTCCCTTTTTCGTGTGCCCAAAAGCCTGCCCGCTAGGTTTATGAGCCCCTTTCCGATTCCCTTACCCAATCTCATGAGAAGCAAGCCCAGCAGGCCCTGCCTTAACCTATCCCCAGACAACTAGCCCTCACTAGGCTGCTGGCATTGCCAAATGCTCCGCCACCAAGCAAGCTCTCCCAAATACGACAGATACGGAAGTGGGGAAACCGAAAGTGGCTAAAGAAGTCAGTGGAAGAAAGTAGTTGGGCAACTGTATGCACGAGGGTACATTAGTATTCTGGGAATTAGCAACATTGACAGAAAAGGGTAGGAGTACACTTTTTTAGGTGTAGCTATACTAAAGTAGTCGGCCTAACCTTTGGTTCTCGTAACCAAGTTTTTCTTTCTCACTCTTTATGTAATTTTTCTTACTTTATCCATACTTTATGTACTTTTCTAAAGTGTGGGGCAAACGGCGCCCTATACTTCTACTTATAACTAAAGGCGAACAGTCGGCATTGCAAGCAAATAGAGAGCCCCCGCCCGTTTGAGTCGTTGCGAGCCGGAAAGCGTACCGGCAGTTTGAGTCACGAAAGGGCCGCTTGCTTAATTCTATTATTTTATAATAATAATAGATATATAATATTCTATATCTATCTATAAACAATAAGAAAATAAAAAAGAAAATAGAAATAAATAATATTTTTTTTTTTTATCCAATTGTGCATTCCTGGGAAGAGGAAGAAGCAGATAGAGCAAAGGCCTCCTCTTTCCCTCTTCCCGAAGTGAGCGAATTGCATGTAGAGATCCATAGGGGCTTATAGTTTAATTGGTTGAAACGTACCGCTCATAACGGTTATATTGTAGGTTCGAGCCCTACTAAGTAGCCTCAAATATCACATAAACTTGATCCCAACATGGAAAGGTACGCGTAAACTGGCTCAAACACTCGAGTTAAAAAAAAAAAAAAAAATTGAATTTATTTTATATATTTCAATAATCCTGAATTATTATAGCAAATAATTTCCAAATTATTTCAAACAGTTAAAAAAATAACAATATTACATCTTTCCTATTATTTTCTTTCATTGCTTCTCATACTAATAAAATTTTCATAATTATTTTTTTCCAAATTATCCTTAATATTTTGTTCGAATATTCCCAAATCCCAAATTTGTCACTATGCTGAAGCCCATGTTG
This sequence comes from Hamamelis virginiana, assembly GCA_017140935.1. Lineage (NCBI taxonomy): Eukaryota > Viridiplantae > Streptophyta > Magnoliopsida > Saxifragales > Hamamelidaceae > Hamamelis > Hamamelis virginiana. The sequence goes on from JAESVK010001200.1 coordinate 111,422, forward strand.
ACCATGACAGATTTTTCTATGGCCCATGGGCTGTGGTGCATCTGCATTAATTAGTAACTAGCCCAAGCATGCATGTATGTCCATGCATTACTAATGTTGTTGTTCAATTAAAATGAAGACCAGTTCAGTTCTCAGAAAGGCTTTAAGGGTTGACTTGCAAGGAACTTGTGCAGATAGAGAGTTACCCATGATGGGCAGTGGAATGATTATGTCCTGGACCCATGCACCCATGACCCATCCCC
>JAESVK010001200.1:135923-152645 GCA_017140935.1 Hamamelis virginiana
AAAAAAAAAAAAAAGGAAAAAAAAAAGAAAAAAAAGCAGCTTGGCACATAGATACATATATCGTGTTACAAACATGCAATATTTAATTTGACGCAAGAAAGGCAGAATTCATATTTTGGACCTCAAAATCGCGCTTTGCCACATAAATTGGAATGTGGGGCTGGACATTGTTCGTCCAATCACGAAGATCATCAAGACCTGAACAAAAAACAAACTTCAGTACTGGATTATATGTGAGATTCTTAAGAAAATTTAATGCATTATCACTAATTTGTACATTATTTATAGAATAACGTTAGAAAGTGTTCGTGCCAGAGACCTCCAATTGCATCAGCATGAGAATGAGTAATAATAACCGCATCAATTGTTCTTATCCTGACAGAAATACAACTAGTTACGAGAGGGTAAATACGTGACAACAGACATAATATAAGAGAATCTGCAACAGCATTGCCAATTTAACAGCCTTTCAATTGCCTTTGAATATTTGGAGGCCCCTAAATCACAAAAGGCAACTGAAAAGTAGCATTGCTAATTGAACAGAGAAAGTTTTGTGGCACAAGAAAATTTATAGCAAATCTAACACACCTTAATCATGAAAAAGAAGAAAATATAAAGGCATCTGGGAATATTTTTAAGCATCAATAGTCAAGTATTAGAGCAATAGAAAAGTATGTGGAACCACAAGATGTGGATTCAACATGGAGAGTGAAATCCCAAGGTCAATTGCATGTGACTGCAGATGGTTTCTATTGCCTTCATATTGTAGAGCACAGGTCTACAACCCGATTTACTAGTATTTTACATGTAACTATAGCATGAACAGTAGGGTAGCACAACAGTTATATAACTTATATCAAACCTCTATATAAAAGGAGAAGCTTTGAGTTTCTGCAGGGATGGAGGAGTGCGCATCCACACAGTTGTTGCACAAAACACCCTCACCAACATATGTAATGATAAAAACACCAAAGATCAAGGAAACCTTATCGTACTCTACAGGAGCAAGCAACCATTACAATCAACAAAGTAGCATGTATTTTCAAAGGTACTAGCACCACCAGATGAGCCTCATTCAAGAGATTAACTATGAAAAAATGTTCAGTTTGATAAAATGACAACATCAGGATTCTGTAATATTGTTTTTCCAACCTTAGGGGTTGGTTGACAAACATTAGAATCAGGCTCGCTGAAGATGAGTCTACTAACAGTTTAATTTCATCACTTTTTGGTATGTCCCTTTTTTTGTAAATCTATTCAGCCTTGTCCAGAGTAAGTCATAAACACAATTTTTTAAAACCAGTTGTAAGCTGATTCATTTAAAAACTAAATAGCAGAAAGAGAGCAGACCTAACCTAATCCAATTTTAAAAATTCCCAAACAGGCCATGTTCAAAGAAATTGAACAAATTCAAATGGGTAGACGCATTGAATCACACAAACTTTTTTCATAATTGATCCTAAAAAGGCCTACCAAATGTTAGGTTTCAGTCCTTAATCCAAGCATAGCACAAGCATACCACGTGGCTGGCTTTAGTGATTGCATGATTCTGGCGTAGGAAAGCGCATAACTGTTAGTGACCAACCATCCCTGATTGAATGAAATGGAAATGGCTACCCTACAGCAAGGAAGCATGCAGTAATTGCTGTTAGTCACATGTTATGCTACATGGCATGCTTAGTTAACGGATTCCAATCATGTTAATTTCAAAATCAATCTCTTATGTAAGAGCCAACAGATTGTGAGACTGATCTTTTAACTAAGCATGACAAAGAGCATAACACATGGCTTGCTGCATTCACCATATGCTCTTGGCCAGGGGCAGAGCTAGGATTTTATCAATGTGAGGGCAATTTTTTTTTTTGCCAAACGATAACAACCTATCCCTAACTTAGCAAATGAATATCGATGCATTTTTCATATGCTCAAATATGAAGTCTGATGGGACTTGAGTACCAATGAAAAGAAATAGAGGGATAGAGAGAGAAATAGAGAGAAGAACTCAGAAAGAAATCAGAGTATTAGGGAGAGAGAAAGAGAAAGAGAGAGAACTCAGAATATTAAGGAGAAAATTCATTATCATCAAGTCTGATCTCAAATAAAGGGTTTATCCCCTTTATATAGAAAACAATCCTACTCCTACTAAGAAACTAATTAAAAGATAATTACAACCAAAATAGAAATATCCTAAATAACAATAAAGATAAATAACATCTAATTAAGATAAATAATAACTAATCCTATCCTTATGCATTATGATCCACATCAATTCTCCCCGACTGAGAAAAACTCTCCTCCGGAGAGTTAAAATGCTGATAAACCTCCAAATGATTAAGATCAAGACGCGGATAGTCATCTTTCGTAATCCAAATATCCCCAATGCCAGGGCGATCCCTCCAGTGAACAAGATACCGTCGGTAAGGACCACTATGTAACAGAATAGTCCAAGCTGCTATAAAATCGCCAATCAGAACGGTGCGTAGAAATTGAAAGCATGGGATAACGGGCACCGGAGCTGCGGTAAGAGAAAATGTAAAACCACCTGTAGACAAACCTGGCACAGTAGGAGGCTCAAAAATGCCTCGATAAGGAAACAAATCCTCAACATTGAAAACATGATTAAAATTCATATCAGAAGGTAAGTCAATTAAAGAAGCATTAGATCCCAACTTACGAATGATACGAAAGGATGTGGTGGTTCGGGCATGCAATGGTGGGAATGAATGTGTAGGATAACAAGCAGGGTGGATACGCATCATAACATAATCTTCTTCATCAAAATCCAGTTTCCTACGATGAACATCAGCAGCTAATTTGTACTGTTCAGTATTTAAAGCAATTTTTCGACGAATGTCAGCATGGAGATCACAAATGTGCGGGGCAAAAATATCAGCAGAAATGGAAGGACGGTAGCCAGTGGGAAGGGAAACAAGGTCAAGGGGTTGGCGAGGGGAAAGGCCATAGACAATTTGAAAAGGACTCTTACCAGTTGATCGATTAACAGATACATTAGATGCTGAAATTAAGTCCCAATTCCCAGGGCGCTCCCCTACAAAGCACCTAAGTGAATTTCCCTGATCCCTATGAACAACCTTAGTTTGCCCATCAGGCTGACGTAAAGGAAACCTGTACTTGATTGTGATTTTGTTGATGGCACGGCTATCAACGCACATTCTCCAAGAGCCCTCGACTTGCCTATTTAACTCATTACGCTCTCTAGGGTTCATCCTATAATAAGGCAAGTTAGGTAACGAAGACACAGGGGCAAAATCTATGGCATGCTGGATATCCCTCATCGGTGGCAACTCACTAGGCAACTCATCCGATATGACATTGCTAAAGTCCTCTAATAAGGAAGTGACCTCAAGAGGAGGTTCAACAACCTTTTCTAAAGAAATCGGGAGTAACTGTTGGACTACAGGCGCCAAAGCTATGCTAGACTCTTGTCCTTTCTGCACAAATTCTTTTCGGGAAAGGATATGAATATGGTTCTTAACAGGAAGTTGGGAGGGATTCTTAACCTTGGGATTTCTACTCGTGGGAGACGGTTTGGCGGGAAGCAATCGAATAGATTTCCCATTATGCTTAAAAATGTATGAATTATCCCGTCCGTTGTTGGTTACGTCCAAGTCAAAAAGCCAAGGACGACCAAGCAAAATATGGGCGACATCCATAGGGAGGACATCGCACCAAATCTTATCAGAATAGTCTCTCATCTGAAGAGGAACCAAACACCTGTCGGAGACCGGTAAAGAGGTCTTGTCGACCCAAGCTACCCTATAAGGTTGAGGGTGAGGTTCGAGCTTTAACTTCATCCTAGCTACACCGACTGTGGAGACTACATTCATAGTACTCCCACCATCATTCACAACCTTACAAACTTTATCCCCACATGTGAAAAAGGTGTGAAAGATATTCGTACGCTTCCAATCATCCTCCCCTAAAGGAGTAGACCGGATACATCGCATGATAGCGAGATGGGACTGCTCCTGCTCATCATCGAGCTCAAGATCCCTCTCAACATCGAAAGTTTCCTCTGGAGGGGTATAATCTGCGAAAGCAGAAGGGTCATCGGATGTGGATCGCTCATTGGGTTGTCGAATGATTGGGGGATCATTGGCAACAATCCCAAGGTCATCAACTGTACCTTGACCTCTAGACTAGGCTAACTCCTCCCTAAGTGCAGTGATGGACTCACGGAGTGTGGTAAACTCAAGCTTAGTGTCACGATCAAATCTGGTAAATGACTCTTTCAAAGTGGCTATGTCCTGCTGAACATTGGTCATGTCTTGCTCTAGGGCTACGCAGTGGTCAGTCAAAGTCATGGTGAAAGGCAATGAAGTTGGGGTGGATATGTGAATGGGTGGTGAATGCTGACACGTCTTAAATTACTTAAATTAGAAAGACAAATTATCACTAATGAACACTTAAGAAAATTGAAATAAAATGAAGAAAATATGCAAGTTGCGTGCCTAAGTATGAAAGAGGTGAAGTAGGGAATGAGAATGCAATGAGTGTGTGAAATATATCAGAAAGGTGGCCTAGAGTTTGAAAATAAGGAAATGAAACAATAAAGAAAAGAAGACAAGAGTAAAATTTTTTTTTTTTTGGACTGTTGGGACAAGGATAGAAGGCTTAAAGAGGGACCTAACACAAATTTAATAAGCTACCAACTAATTAAAATAAAATCCACAATTTTCAATGAAAAGAAGATATGTACCGTTCACCGAGGCTTAATGATGTGTAAAACTCCACTGTGGAGGTCGAAGTGACCCAAATGGACTGCAAAATCGGAACCGGGACGTCAAAAAATTCTGGGAAGGCTGCAGGGGCAAACTGTAATTTTCCAGAAAGCTTAGGCACCAAACTGTAATTTTCCATAAAGCTGAAGCACCAAATGGTAATTTTCCAGAGAGTTGAGGCACCAAATGGTAATTGTCCAGAAGATAGGAGCTAAACTGTAATTTCGGAGAAGCGATGACGTCAGCGACACGTGTCAATCAATGGTCAAAGGTTTGACCGGGTCGGTCAACGGGTCGAGTCAAAATCCGGTCGATAGGTCAAAATTCGGGTCGGGAAAATGGGTCGGGTCCGAGCCGGTAAGCCGGGCCGAGCCGAGAGAAGATCAAGCCTAGCCGAGCCGCGCGTGGACAGACGCGGAGCCGATGCTGGGAAATGATGCGCGTGGATCTGACGCGCTGAAGGCTTGTGGCGAGTGAAACTTACGCGCACCCGTGGATCTGACGCGCCGATAGCTCAGCCGAGCGTGATGGCGCGTGGAGCACTTTCCCGGCGACCTTTTTCTGCAGGTGATGATTTCGGCGACGGGGGAGGGTTTTTGGGGTGGTTTGGTGGTGTTGGCAGCCGTGGAAGGCGGTGTTTTACGATGGTGAGAGGCGCGGGTCGTTGTATATATATATATATATATAGAGAGAGAGAGAGAGAGAGAGAGAGAGAGGCAGTGAGTATGTATGGAGGCACGGGTCTATGTTTCTTCCAAGCACGTGAGTATAGAGGCAGCGAAAAGGGTGTGGATCGTGGTGAGGCTCTGATACCAATTGATGGGACTTGAGTACCAATGAAAAGAAATAGAGGGATAGAGAGAGAAATAGACAGAAATAGACAGAAGAACTCAGAAAGAAATCAGAGTATTAGGGAGAGAGAAAGAGAAAGAGAGAGAGAACTCAGAATATTAGGGAAAAAATTCATTATCATCAAGTCTGATCTCAAATAAAGGGTTTATCCCCTTTATATAGAAAACAATCCTACTCCTACTAGGAAACTAATTAAAAGATAATTACAACCAAAATAGAAATATCCTAAATAACAATAAAGATAAATAACATCTAATTAAGATAAATAATAACTAATCCTATCCTTATGCATTATGATCCACATCAAAGTCTCTCTCCCCTAAAAGGGAAAATACATGTCATTAGAGTACTTCCAATGCATTCATATCATTTGATATGTCAATGCCAAAATTTGGCACCTTAAATGGTACCACATGGATCAATACCAAATTTTGTCACATATGTTCTCTAACTTGTTAATAATGGTATATTTTGGTATTTCCCTTTTTTTTGAAGAGAAAGTATGATATGGTACAAATGACAATTGTCATTTGAGGTAATAATTTGGAAAACCTATATGCCTATTGCCAAAATTTGGTACCTCAAATGATATTGCCAAAATTTGGTACCTCAAATGATACACTTTTGGAGCAATTTATTTTGGTGCCAATGCCAAATTTTGACAACGGTAGCTCAAATGATATATCATTAAAGATGCTCTTAGACCAACACGTCATTTGCTATGTAGCGGCACTCAAAAACTCATTAATAATATCAAATTTAATATTATAAAATCTATAATTACAAGTGTCTAACCATATTTTTATCCTAAAAGAGATAGTTAGAGGAGAGAGACTCAAAGATCCCATCACATGTAACCTAAACACCTATTAAATTTAAATTTCTCTACTTTTTAAAAGAATATTAAAACTTTAAAACTAAAACTAAAGTTTTAAAGGTTTTTCACAAATAACATACTGGGGAAAATTTTTAAAATATTTGAAATTTCTAAAAATTTTGAATTAACCTCAAAAGGTTTTAAATTTTGGGTGGGGGCAGGTGCCCCCACTCTAAATCCGCCCCTGCTCTTGGCTGCCGGAAAGCCATTCCCTCAAGGCACATGTTATTAGGAACAGCTTCCCTGCAGCTGGAAACCATGCAACCGCAACAGTCAGCCACCTACCATTCCACTTTGCCTGCTTAGTTCAAAGATCATGTCCCATCAATAGTTAGGCTCCATTTAAGAGATCAAATGCACCCAAAAATAGCACAAGTGGATGACTTGTAGTCATAGCTTTGGAATAGATCAAGGCCAATCATCTAATCAGCCCCATTTTAGAGGTCCAACTCGGCAAAAAATCAGCATGACTTGGTAAACTGTTCTTCATATTTCCAATTATTGAATTCTGAATTATTTCGATGCAAACCAATCCTTGAATCTCAATTTAGTCACAACACCCAACAGTAGTGGTTGGCTCCTCTAAAGTAGCCCCTTCTCCATTGACATCTAATACTTATCAAATATTCCATGTAAGCATCACAAAGGAATGAGGATCACTGATGACAACTACTAATCTATAACAACCAAATACACCTTAAAATTCCATATCACAACCACCTAGCGTACATAATACATGCATTTTTTTTTCTTTTTTGAGGTGAGGGTAAAGTTTTAGGTATGTAACCATGTGTACAACAAAGGATAGGTCTCACCTCAAGTGTTAAAATATCAAGCACAATTAGAAGAGGTCATTGGAACATATTATGTACAACTTGGCCTTTTTTTTTTTCTTTTTTTTTTTTGCTACACAAACCATTTGATATCTTTATTGCCTGGATATAATAGCCAAAATAAAGTGAATGAGATGAACTCTTACCCAAAAGCAGGAAACCAACGGAGAGCACTATGATAAAAAAACCTGCAACATAGAGAATGAAAAGAAAAACTTACCAATGAATTGACAGTTTACAAATGGAAACAGAGAAGAAATGCCTACACATATGGAACTTTTTTGGCCAACTTTTGCGGGGAATAAAATGTTATAAGAACAAATAAACAAGAGTAAATATTATAACACATTAAATTAATTTGAATTGCATGATTTTTGGATAAGATGTCCGTGTAGGGGTCCAGTGCATGATTATTTCAAAATTCCTACTTAGTGCCTCATATATACACCAAATGTGAGCAGCATACAATGGCTTATCTACTGTGAGGGGGAATCAAAGAATTTCACGGGTTTACTGAATCAACACAAGTTGTCTTTGAGAAAGTTTCATAAAACTAGTTTGATTCTGATCACTTTCTGAACAAATTCACTATCATCTAGAGTTCTATTTTCTACTCTTTTAGTTTGAGTCAATTAATTACTATACTTTAGACCGGATAACCTATAGGAAAACACTTTTTGGCATAAATTACCAGCATGTGCATGACAAAATGAGACTTGTGTAAGTCATGTTTGTTAAATACACAAGAAATTTCACTACTTAAGTCTAAAGTTGCAAAATCCTCCTAACCCTGGTGACCATTTGAACTAATTCCAATGCTTAGAAACTTGAAGATGCCAACCAAATCAGATGGTAATGCGTGTGGATGTTTTACCTCACGCCTAAAGGAATGCCTATAGGGTCACCCATCTTTATCGTATGAGCCCACCAACTATAGGATGATTGAACATTGTGTTTCTTGACTGGTATCCAAAAGAACTACTTGGAAACTTCAGTCTCAAAAAGATTTCAATGGATATAAGTTTCAAAATTTGGACATGACCATTTTTTGCAATAAATTATGAATTGTTTGGTGACCATTCATGCCATCTAAAGCTTCTGTAGCCTATTCTATCTGTGAGGTTATTCAAGTGGTTGTTCACTTGAATGTCGATAAATAGGCTTACATAAAACCCACCAAACCCAGAATAGACAACTTAAACTTTTCAACTGAGCCGATCAAGGTTAACAATCCACAACTTGAAGGCACACTATACCAAATATAAGGAGCTTACACCTTCAAATGCAAGTTGAATGCTGCTTATGTTGCTTATTCATTATCAATCTATAGGGACTTAGAAATTGCCAGAAAGTAGCTACTAAAATATTAATGGAAGCTGTCTTTTGGCCCTCTTGTTAACCAATATATATATATATATATAGATATATATATTAGTGAAAGCTAAAATTTTTATTACTGAGCCAATGACCAGGATGAAAGGATTACAAAACTGAAAGATGATATAGTTAAGCAGGACAAAGTATCTTAATTATAGTAGATACATTACTGTTTGACCATATAAAAAAATGTAAAATCTAATGAAAGTAAGATGCCATAACGCAAGTGCAGAAGAATAACACATAAAATATTTTAAGAATAAAACTCTTTAATTAGGTACAAAACTGGAATTAACCAAAACCTGGGATTCACACAAGATAAAGAAAGAGGAAGACTTTTCTTTCCATTTTATATGAAAACACAAAGAAAGTCACTGATAGAAGTATATTCCACCTACTTGCCAGCATCTATAAGGATATTACAGCTTCCAAAGGACCTAGGATAACGAATAAGGATGCTTGTGTTTAGTCTCTTATTCTTATTACCCTGTTCCACAGCTTTTGAGCACACCTGTAAAAGACCAAAAAGCATCCATTTCTTTGAACATTCTTTTGTCTCTGGTAGAAGTTTAAACTATTAATTCAGCATGATATAGAAAATTTTCTTAGGTACATAGGTTCTGCAGCTGTACCGGACATTTCTTTAAAGGATTAGTTAGGCAGCTCACACGCGGAATTCCCTCACTAGTTCCTGTCCCCAAAAATATGATTTCAGATTGCTCTGCAGTCAACTGAGACCCAGTATCCCCACTAGCACTAACAGAAGCTGTAAAGCATTGCAAAGACACCACATAACTCATGTAAAAGCCATATATGAATGCATATAATCACTGATAAAATCCGTAAATGAGGCCTAAAAACTTGTCATTTCAGCATAAAAAAAAGATCATCAACATACTCTCAACTGTTTCAGCATTTATAGAAAATGCACCAAAGTACCAGATACTTCTGATGATTCAAAATGTTGGTGTTCTGAACCAGCCCATAGGATTTGCACAGCAAACAAATCAAGATTAAAGCCTATGTTATCAGTGCAAAAAATTTATTCATACCCAGGAAAAAGAAAACCCATGTAATTGAATTTTGAAGCAAGATTCCAAATGACAACAGAAAGAAAGCTAGACAAGAGTACAAAGTAACTAGCTAGATTCAATATAGGATTTGGGAATGCATATTAAAAATTCCTAGATACCCATAACTTTACACTTTACTCAGGCACAAGAAACAAATCAAGATTAAAGTTCATCACTGCAACATCAAAACTAATCATACCCATAGAATTGAATTTAAGTCAGAATTACAATTGGAGAGAGAGAGAAAGAGAGGGAGGGAGGGAGAGAACTTAAAATACCCAATTAGTTAAATTTTATGGCAGGGTGACAAAAGATAATCAAAGAAATCAAGAACAAAGCTTGTTAATGCATAAAAACCACCACTGCTCAGAAAGATAATAACCATCTAATCATATTCAAGACAAACCAAGTGAAGATGGAAAGAGAGTGAACTTACTGGAATGAAGGCAAGCTTGGAAAATACGCTTCCATGGAGAAGACCCACATTTGAAAATCGAAAGTGCAGGATTACAGAGTAAAATTTGGCGCCTGTAAGAAGGGGCAAAACAGGTAAAAGAAGTAGGAGAAGGACGAATTGTGCCCAGAAAGGGAACCATGGAAGAAGCTCCAAATTTATTGGAAAAACCAATGAACTGAAAAATTAAAAGTAGTGACTCAGAATTCTTCTGATGTGAAAAAGAAAAAGGGTCTTTTGGGTTAATTCTTTGGAAGCCGAGACGCTTGCTATGCTATGTGGGCATGTGACTCCCTGCCTCCCTGTGTTTGACGACTTGGCACAGTACAGCGACGGCTCGTTGTGGGTCTGGTTACAAACCTAAAACGCTGTCGTTTATGTTTACTGTAAATAAAAAACGACATTAATGTATACTGTTGCAGCCAAGTTTGTCAATGTTATTTTTGAGGGTTGACCTGAATACAACATTACAGTATCAACAATCATATTCAATGGGGTATCCTTTATGGCTCTCAAATTTAACAATATGACCGATGCCTTACATATTTAGATGATTTTTTTGGTATAGACATCTCCTTCAAAATAATCTATATCATTTTATTTATTTATAATTTAAAGTCTATTGAAACATAATGATGTCAAATATGAAAGCTTATAATCGGAACATAATAATATCAAATAAGGGAGGAGCTTCTATTTTGAGTCTTTGACATTGTAACATTCCCAAATATGAAAATGAAATGTCCAAATAGAAGCTCCCCATTAGAGATGCTCTAATATGAGTCTTATTTTCCTGTGGGAAAAACAATATAGGGTATGGATATTGTAATCCCAAAAGTTTATTTCTACACCCCATTAATCACCATTCCGAAAATGTTGCTGGGCAAATTAACTACAAAAAAACACATCTAAAAAAAAGGAATGTAGAAATTAATAAGATTAGGGCTAAACTGAGATTGAAGGTACTTTAGAAAAAAATTTAAATTTAGTAATCAAATAATGACATTTAAATAACATATGGAGCTAAAGATCATTTAAAGGGGTTGTAATATCCCCACCCAACAATATACTCCGTCTTGTCAATTGTGTAACTGACACTTGGGCCAAGTTCATTAAGATAAAGTGATAAACGACACTCGGGTAAAGTAGGCTTTGGCCCGGTTCATTTGATAAGCGGGTGGTCTTTTTATGCAGTCCGGTTCATTTGAAAGGTTTCTTAAATACATGTAAGGGCAATTCGTAAAGAAAAGAAAATGCTAGTTTTAAATTAAGGATACACTTTCATATCCCTATTGAATTTCAGCCTTCTATATTTTACCATGAAATAAATAATTGGAACCTAAAGTAAAATAAAAATATAAGATTAGTTAAGGGCACAAAAATATGTTTCAAATTCGGGACATATAGCATCGCTCTTGTATTAAAATACTCATAAAAGCCATTCAAAAAGGTCATTGCCCATTGTACGGGAATATTCGGGTAAGTTTTAGAAAAAAAGAACTAATCCATTAGGACAAGTTTGATATTTTAGAAATAATGTTCATTCGGTGAGTTAGATTTTTATACTTATTGTCTTTTTATAAATTTGAAGGCTTGAGAAATATTAATAAAAGATGTACTGATCGGGCTTTTTTATCAAGGGCCGATGATCTATTGGTGTAATAGCATGTCAATATGCGTTTCTTAATTTTAAAGGGGTTTGGAGATAATGAGCGAGTTAAAATGAACTTTTCTTGATCATTTAAAAATGGAAAATATGATGCAATTGGATCAACTTTTAAAAATATTTTCGACAAGTTTATTGTCATACAACTAGTTCGAATTGATATTGATGTAATTATTCCTAAAATAGAAGCAATTGAGTTACAAAATTGGCATTTTTTTAACAAGAAATGAGAATTTTAAAAATATTGAAATAGAGGGTGATGCCAAGTTAGTAATAAATATATAGTTTATGTAGTGGAAGCGGATAGTGCAACTCCTTTGAACTATTTGCCCACCCTATTTTTTATGTTTCCAAAATTGCCCTTAAATAATTTTAATATTTAGGACGAGTAAAAATTTGAAATACATAATGTATCCTAATTTGTTTTGTTAAGCCTACCCCAACTCCATATCAACTAAAAGCCATATTTCCCTCCAAAAATCAAACTTCTCATTTCTTCTTACAAACAATAAACCTTTATACCTGCTTCAACTTAAGACCTTCTTCATAGAGGAAGTAAGAAAGATGGAGAGAGAGAGAGAGAGTGTAGTTCACATTTGATCCGAAAAAAGCTTGACATGTTCATCAATGGCTTCCATGAGATGATTTTTTTTCACCATTAAAGCTTAATGATGGTTTTCTCTCTTGAAACTTAATGATGGAGCTTAATGAAACAACTAACAGTGATAAGGTAATTTTTTAGAAGCTTCAATGGTTTTTTTTTTTTTTTTTCAAACTTTCGTGGTGTTGCGTTATACAGAACCCAACATTCTAGGAATGTTGCGTAGAAGACGACCTAACATTCCCGGAATGTTAGGTTGGAAGCAACACATTAATAGGTACATTTTATTGGTTTTGTTGTATTGTTTTCAAACTAACATTCCAAAAATGTTAGATTGATCACAACCTAACAAACATGTTCTGTTACGTTGTGATCAACTCAACATTCCTAGAATGTTAGGTTGGAATTAGGTTGGAAGCAACACAACAAACCTAGAATGTTAGGTTGAAAACAACGCAACAAAACCAATAAAATGTACTTATTAATGTGTTTACTTCCAACCTAACATTTTAGGAATGTTGGGTTGATCACAACGTAACAGAACATGTTTATTAGGTTGTGATCAACCTAACATTTTTGGAATGTTAGGTTGAAAATAACGGAACAAAACCAATAAAATGTACCTATTAATGTGTTGCGTTGCTTTGAACCTAACATTCCGGGAGCTAACAAAGCCAATAAAATGTACCTATTAATGTGTTGCGTTGCTTTCAATCTAACATCCTAAGAATGTTGGGTTGATCACAACGTAACAGAACATGTTTGTTAGGTTGTAATCAATCGAACATTTTTGGAATATTAGGTTGAAAACAACGCAACAAAACCAATAAAATGTACCTATTAATGTGTTGCGTTACTTCGAACCTAACATTCCGGGAATGTTAGGTCGTCTTCTACGTAACATTCATATAATGTTGGGTTATGTGTACCGCAACACCACGAGATTTTGCAAAAAAAAAAAAAAAACCATTAAAGCTTATAATAACTTACCTCATCACTGTTAGTTGCTTCATTAAGCTCCATCATTAAGTTTCAAGAGAGAAAACTATCATTAAACTTTAATGGTGAAAAAAATCAAGAAAGAGAGAGAGGGTTGCTGCGTGAGAGAGAGAGAGAGAGAGAGAGAGAGAGGGAGGGAGGGAGACAAAAGCGCTGGAGGGAGACGAGAGAGAGATTGTTGTACAGTTGCAAGTGAGATGAGGGAGGGAATGGGTGATCAATTAGGGTAAATTGCAAAATGAGGTGAGGATATAAATCTAATGAACAAATATTTGGGGTAGGGTTATTTTAGGAAATACATGAGAGTACTTATAAATTATTAGAGTTTACTTAACATAGAAAGTGGGCAAATAGTTCATAGGGTTGCATTATCCGCTCCCTTATGTAATATAGAGAGGGGCCGACCAAATCTGGGACAAAATTTTGTTCCAAGTAGCGGCTACTTAGTAGACTTAGTAAGCCCTATGTAATTGGTGGGCCTGCCTTTGTAAATAAGGGACAGGCCGTACCAAAACAGGCTGTCCTACCTTGAAATTGCCTCTTGATCTAACCAATTCAATGAATTAATTAATAAACAATTTGTCCATGAATGGAGTATGGACTAAAATTTTGGCAAGAGAGACCATGGAAGAATATTACTTATTTTATCATTTATCTTGTTAGGTTGCTTCTTTTTGCTGCATTTCTCCGATATTCCTTGTATTAGTTTCTTACTTGATAGGGGAGATTACATAATTTTCCCCCCTCTTTTTCATATCTTAGACTAGCCCTCTAGTGGCCACAAAGTCATATTCATGATGTGCGTGAATTGACCAATTAATTCAATTAATTAAGGGCCAAACATGTCATGGAAATATAATAATTTCATTTTCAAAATTGGGATCCTATTTGACAAGTCCAAACCATGCATATATGTTTCATTGTTGCAAAACCTATTTAATTAGTAGATTTCTTCTCAATTATGCTGATGTTTATTTATTTATCGGTGATGCAATTATTATATATTAATGAATTAGCATAAAGACGGATTTTAAAATCAAACTTTCTATACGATACCAATCAGGTTTTACCACCTAAATTAGAGGCATCTTTTCAAGAATGAAGTTGCCAATTTACTTATGCTTACACTATGTTTGGATTGAGAGAATTGGAGAAACGAGAAGGGAAACTTCACTTGTTTGATAGCTTTCGACCATTATGAAAAGAGAAGAGAAAATATTAATGTGTAATTTCCAACATTACCATTACTCTTTCCACACTCAGAGCAATGTATGTGGACAGAAAAGTACATGTGTCCCATTTCTCTTTTTTTCTCTCCAAATCTCTCCAATTTAGAGTGAATAAATAAGTATCCACTTTCTACTTATTTTCTCTCCCCCTCTTTCTTTTTCTCTCCCATTTTAGAAAATCAAATAAGGGAATTGGAGAGAAACTTAAAAACTTTCTCTAACTCTCTCAATCCAAACATAGTGTTAAGGTATAAATCCAAATTGAGAGCCACATTGAATCCATGGGTGTAATTAATATGTCTATTTTGGTACATCACATCTCCTTTGCACAAGTTTTATTAAATGAGAATTAAGTGTCCAAATTGACTCTTCAAAACGTAACTTTCAAGAAAAGAGAATCAAACTACAATCTTGACTGATTAAGAAGTGTCCAAATTGAATTCTTCATCCTTCTCTTTTTGGTCTATTTTTAACTATATCCTTTTTGCCAATGTTATGCCTAACTAACAAGCAAATCTTTTATTGCCATAGTGGTATATATACATCCTTACCTTCAAGGAAGAGGTATCTGACGTTAAATATGTACAAGCACATTGATACCTATTTGTTAGTATTAGGAGGCTTAGATTGCAGGTAGATTGCAGGTTAAATTCTCAATTGTTTGAGCCTGACTTTAATTATTGACCCACCAACATGGACCCTAGCTCTTGTTCAAGTTTGAACTCAAACCCGTGACTCTCTTTCGGGGGTAAAAAAAAAAAAAAAAAAAAAAAATAGTGACTCTTCATTTATCAAAAAAAAATAAGGGGTTTTTTAAAAAAAAAAAAAAAAAAAAAGGTTTTTTTTTTTTTTTTTTTATTGTGTGCCTTAGGGTACATGGTAATGGTTACTTTAAATTAAGGCACGAGTAAAACGTTCTCATAAGATAAGATACACGCTCCCTTCTACACTAAGTTAAATGACATTCCATTTCCAAGATACAAATCCTTGTTAGGAGCTAAAGATCTCCCCATGAATTTCAAATCGTTCGTGCGTTCAATAATCAAACTTATATCTTATGAATCTAAAACCTTTTTATTAAAAGTAGGATAGTAATCCCGACTTTTGATTATACTAATCTCTTTAATTTGGCTCGATTCCAAACACTCATGCTAAAAGAAAGTAGATAGAAATTATTAGAAGTCGAAACCGAAATCTTCATTTTACAAGATGTGATTCTCAGTCCATTGACCAAATAAGTGAATTGTGAAATTTAACTGGTCAAAATTTCAAGTTCCCAAACAGCATTTAAAAAATGATATGTAACAAAAGTTGTACCGGACATGACGTTTCTAGAAAATGCTACGGAGTATTAAATAAAAGATTGGAATAGCATTTATCAAATATGGATATAATTGAAAAGCTACAATTGCAAATTGACAAAAGATGGGATAAGATTCTGTGCAGAGAATAATCCTCTTACAGACAGAAGATGGGTATCACGCCCTCTCTTTTCATAACCACAGGATAGATATTGAAAACTTGACTATTGATGTGAATATTGTTTTTATGTATATATCATGTAGTGATCTAATAATTGATTTCTCAAAATACTGACAATAAAAAACTGTGACGGTGATATTTTAAAAAATAAAAAAGTCGGTAATATTTTTTAAAAACTAACCGTTGAATTACTTTGATTTTTGACATGCATGAAAAGGATATCGATTCGACGGTCTATTTTTTAAAATCTATTTTACAATTAGCTTTAAATAGGTGATCATTCGTAACTTTACATAAAATGCATCTTATATATAACACCGCCTTTGTATAAATATATAAATATATTAATTATCATCTACATGCATGATGTCATCTGTGATGTCAATCTTAATCATTAATCACACGTAATTCTTGCATTTGATCACATCCATATGATTAACTATTCAAGATCTATGTTGCCAAAGAAATTCATCGTTGATCATCATCGAGTAGTTGATCATATGGATGTGATCAAATGCAAGAATTACGTGTGATTAA
>JAESVK010001200.1:155815-183858 GCA_017140935.1 Hamamelis virginiana
GTTAATAATGATTCGGCCTTTTAAGATATGATTATGGAAAGTTTTATACTTTAAAAACATTTTTCGATAGCGCTAAGAATAGGAGGATCTTGTGGGGTTGGATTAATAAATCATCGACTCAAGAAGATGATATCAAGAAGTGATGGTCTGGAGTTCAGGTAATTAAGTTATGAATTACTATTTAATAAAAATTAAATTTAGGGTTCGGGGTTTAGGACCGGTTTACTATTTACTCAAAATTTGATTTTAATTTTAATTAAATAACAACTTTGCTATGTAATTAGCTTAATATTTTCCTGGATTCATTTTTACAGTCAATTCCGAGGATCCTTTGGCTTGATAAATCCAGAAAAAGATTGGTGCAATGGCCGATCGTAGAGATCGAACAATTACGCACAAACGGCATCAATTCGCGGAGCACAGTGCTTAAAGGAGGATCAGTCCTTGAAATTTCTGGAGTTCTAATCATTCGATTTTGCCACATGCCATCATCATATGAAGTGTTTTAGAACACAAATAATAAATAAGTAATTGCTGATAAATAATGTTTAATTTTTTTATTTTTTATTGATTATCTTCTCTCCTTTTTGAATTTGACAGGTGGATGTAGAGATTTTATTTAAGATATCAGAGTTTAAGAATGCAGAAATGGTGGACTAACCCACAAGGGCTTTGTACTTTTGTGGCCGAAAGGGCGCATCAGTAAAAGGTGGGCTACAACCATTTGGCTTCAAAAGACATGCAACAATACACGCCACTGTTCTTTAGAATTTTCAATGGTCAAGACAAGGGGATATGTGCAGTGACCAGAGCAGGTTCTCTCTCTCTCTCTCTCTCTCTCTGCCATCATATCTTACCAACTTCATAATGTAGATAATATAATTTTAATTGACAGGTCTTCCCTAAACAAAGATAATGATAAAACAACTTATGGGGCATTTTTGGAGGTGGATCCTGTTCAAGAGAAGCTGTTGACCTAAGAACCTTTGTAAGTTTATTTTTTATATATTTAATATTAATCTTTTAGAGAGAGAGAGAGAGAGAGAAATTTCAAATATTTCACATGACCATGACCACCCCATTCATTACGTTGCATTCAATGAAAGAGTACTGGAAAAGGGCAGAGTGATGGGAAGTGGGAACCATACAGGCTGCGTTTGGTACACCGGCTTGCCGGTGGGTTTGAGATTTGATACCCAAATCATTGTTTGGGGCAGTGGGTTGCAAATTACAAATCAGTGAACTGAGGAAGCCGGCCAACAAGGGGAATGTCAAGCCTCTTCTCAGCGTGGGTTTGCAAAATCGAAGGCTCGGTTTGCAAATTATGATCTTTTGTATTAACGAGCGTGCCCTTCAAAATCACAAGCAACAAATATTTTTTCCATGTCTATCCCACATACACAGTAGCAGCCATGGAAGAAAGAAGAAGAAAAAGAAGAAGAACACTAGTCAGGCAGCCATGGAAGAACACCAGGGCAAGAAGCTCAATCCTCACGGTGTATGAGTTAGGGTTTGCAAATCCAGATGTGCTTGTCGGAGGTTCGTCGGCAGTGGCATCTCTTGATCGTCGGTGGTGGCTTCTCTTGTACGACTTTGATATATATATTTGTGCATTTGATTCTCTTGTTTAAAGAAGAGTAATTTGGTAATTATATTGATTTTGTTGTGAGTCTTGATGGTCCAAACAAACAAATGTCAGCATACCCAATCTTGAGATTCTCAACATTCCAAACATTGGTTTGGGGTTACAAAATTACAAATCCAAACCCCCCCTATTAGACATTCCCAGGCTTGAAATTCATAACCCGTGTACCAAAAGCACCCTACAAAGTTTACCAAACCAGGGAAAGTCAAGAATCCTTTTTTTTTTTTTTTACCAAAAATCTCTTTAGTACCCACTTGGTCTTACTGTCTTAATTACATTATTTGACCATTAATGCATACTTTGTTAGAACAAAAAGAAAAAGAAAAGGCAATTTCCGTAAGCTTATAACATTGTAATTCATGGTTTTCAGTGGAAATCTTTTGAGATTTATCATGTGCCTCTGAATATAGAAATAGTATGGTTTATAAATTTTCCTAAAGTAAAGTTAAAAATTAAAAATGCTTAAAGAAAAAAATGCAAAACAACATAACTTTTTAGCCTTTTACTTTCCTATTCCAAGATCCATACCCATCCAAGGTATAACTTCGCTTCTTCGGGCATCTCCAATAATGTAGCCAAAGCCACATTCAAAGTCAAAATATGGCTTTTGATGGAGAAAATTTGCTCCAGTAGTATAGCCAAATTTCCAGCCAAAATTTGAATTTGCTACAGTGAGCAGTCATATTTGCCCAAATATAACTGCAGCTCAGCCAATATTGCCAACTCATAGCAAAGTGGAGCAAAAGCTCATATTGCTCTCATCAACCAACAAAACCATTGGTGATCAACAATCCCCTACCCTCATTTTCCCACCAATTTTCTCAGCAACAAACAGGGACAAAATTAAAAATTAAACATTGTAGAATAAAAAACAATTTTTTGCATTAATAATCTCAACAAGCAACCAAACAGTGGAATCGTCTTAATTTTTTTTTCAACAAGCAGACATTTTTTGAAATAAAAAAATGAACATGTGCCGTCAGTGGAGGATGCCATCCATGATCAGATATGAAATATTTTCACTGTTTTGCGCTGTCGACAAGTTTCAGAGACAATTTCGGAACTCTGATTAGATCTGAGATATTCTCACTATTTTGCTATCAATGCCATATGGTCTCGACTAAACATAGAAGATAAGGAAAGAGGTGGATGAATCTTGATAGAAAAAATTGAAATATGAAGATCAATGGTCATAATCTTCATAATGGAGTAAGTGGGTTTTGGTCTTTGGGAATAGGTTTTGGTGTTTGGCTGGAAAGAGAGAATTCAGGGATGGAGGGGGCACGGGAATAGAGAAAAAAGGGTGGGAAGGGGTTTTGGGGATTTTGGGAAAGTGGGATATTTAAAAAAAAAAAAAAATTCATTTAAATTTTTTTTTTTAACAGATTATAAATGTAGAAATTGGTTTTATACCAATAAAAGTTAGATTTTTATTAGAGCAGTACTAGGAGTCCCGTCCACTATTCTAGTTTGATTTCCCGACTGACCGTTGGATTAAATACATCTATCATGTATGTTATTCCTGCCAAAAATCACATTGATCTAACAGTTGATTTTTTAGAAAATTGACTGTGAAAAAAATAACATAGAAAAAAAAATCACAGTTTTTCAAAGTTACATTTCTCATAAACCAACCGGAAGATCACTGTGATTTTTGGTAGGCATGACATACATGATAGAAGTATCTAATCCAACGGTCAATTTTCTAAGCTATAGACCACAAGTGACACTACGAGACCTAATATTAGCAGCTTTGTAATTTGATAATAATAAAAAATCATACAATTTGACACACAAATTCACTCAATGGTGGTTGGATTATTGGAGATGAATAAATGATAGTTGATTTAATTGATAAGAAAGAATGAGGGTAGAATTAAAAGAAGATGGTTGAGCCAAAAATTTATGGATGTACTACTGAAATAACTTCCATCAAAATCAAAGCCAAAAATCATAAAAACACATTTTTCCTTCAAATTTTGCTTTTGATGGGAATTTTTTTGGCTTAGAGCATCTCGACAAAAAGTAGAAAATTTTCACGCTAAGTGTCCTTTGGCGACCCATGTGGCAAATCTACTGTGTCAAATCTTTTATTAATTTTTTATTCACCAACACACTTCCCAAACAAGTAAACAAAATTTAAACCCATAACCCCTGTAGTAGAGGCAAACATACCCAGATATGCAGAAACGCACAACCCCAGCCACAAATATGCCCAACCACCACGAGCAGTAAGAGCATCTCCAGTGCAAAAGCTAAATTTGGCATCCTAAAAAGTATTAGTTGATGCTAAATTCTAAACTCATTTGGCACTTTGGGATGCTAAATTTGACTTTTTGGCATGAAGGAATTCCAAATTTGACTTTTTTGGCATTCCTTGATGTCAAAAAGCCAAATTTGGCATCCCAAAGTGCCAAATGGACTTAGAATTTGGTATCAACTAGTGCTTTTTGGGATGCCAAATTTGACTTTTGCATTGGAGATGCTCTAACGACAACTTTCAAATCTATGAATATTTTATTACCCAATAATATTTGCTAGAGTAAATTTCGAAACATTCTCTATATTTGAGGTTAACACTTGCTACCAATGTTATCATCCGGCTGTTTCAACTGGTTGAACCGGGAATTGGTCCCTTATTCGGTTGGTTTAATCCACGAAAATCCATTCAATTTAAAAACCATTCAATCCGGTCAACCCGGCGGTCGAATAGATTTTGTCATTTAATATTGTATTATTAAAATAGCTCCAATTTTTTTTAAATCTCTTAAAGCCAAGAATGCTAAAAAGATAAATTAGTCTAAAAAAATCTCAAATAGCAAAATGAAACCCAAGCATCTAATTTAATAATACAATATTCTTATCTTGTATTTTAAAAAATATATATAATAAAGATTGATCAATAATAATTTTCAATTTTCAATTTTGATGACTGTACATAAATTCAAATATATGAATTGATTGTACAAACATTTAGAAAAAAAATTATATTTTGAATCATTTACGGCTTTTATTATAATAAATAAATAATATATTTATGACATTACGATTCAATCCGGTTGATCCGTCGGTTAAACCTTAATCCAGTAACTTTTCCGATTCAATGAAATGTCCTGATTTTAAAACAATGCTTGCTACCTCTCTTGGACCTCAAAAATCTTACATGGCTTTTCAATTTTGAAGATAAATCAAACTTGCTAACTCTTTTGGAGGCGTTCTTTTGGAGATGCTTTTACCCTTTTTTTTTTTTTTTTTTTTGTTGTTGTTGAAAGCTTTACGCTTCATTGCAATGCAATTTTTAGCGTTTTCCGTTTTTCCTCTTTTTACCGATTTTAGAGATTCAAACAAAGCATAGAAGTAGCAAAGCACTCACAGGGACCTGGAGGGCATGCCTTCTTTTTTTTACTTTTCTTTAACATGGAATTCATATGTCTTATAACATATAATAAACCATCATCACCATAAATGAAAGGTCTAAATAAATTTTTTTAAATAAATGAAACAACAAGAATCCAAGCATGTGAACCTCCCAACATTAAACTTTTGTGAGAGTCTCACCACCTCTTTTTTTTTCCCACACAAGGCAAAACATCCACACATGGTAGTAGCAGACAGAAAAAGAACATTGTCATATACATATATGTATGCTAGAAAAGCTATCCATTGGCAACAAAAACATAAATATTCTTTCCATAGTTTGATTGGAATTCACAACACTAGGCAACCCAAAAACACAAGAACCCCCCCCCCCCCCCCCCCCCCCCCTGGGAACGCCCAAAATAAAACCCCCCTCCAAAAAAAAGAAAAAAAAAAAAAAAAGAACAAGATAACAATAATTTAATAATAACATAGAAAAACAAAGACCCAAAACTCTCAACAACCAGGATACCATTGACATTACATCCAACCGGCCTCCATATGATGTTGTCTGCAAATCTAACCCTACTGTTGCTTGCACTCTGGTGGACGCTCACCCTGCTGACCATCCACACCTTGTGCTCTTCCACTCTTCTGCAGTTCCAGAACCAATCCAGATGTTAGTATATAAATCACCACACAACAGAAGGCAAGGCTTAATTTATGTTCATTACAAGGTTAAGTTCATCTCACCTTGGGTCCAGCAGATGACTGCAAGAGGATTCCAATCAAATGACCAAAAATAAATAAATTATCAGCATCTTCATAACATCATATTCTAGAATTTAATGATGAAAAGAAAAGAAAAGAAAAAGTCAAGTCATGATCTTTTATTATCTTTACCTTCTTCTTGCTCTTGCCCTCATCTATATCGTCGTCGTCGTCCTCGTCCTCATCCTCGTCCTCGTCATCATCCTCGTCTTCGTCTTCATTTTCATCACCATCTTCTTCATCCTCATCATCTTCTATATCTTCAAATTCATCCCCCTGAACAGCCTCTCCGGTAAACCATGACACAGCATGAGGGATAATTTTGTCCCGAATAGTTGAACTGTACAAAGCACCATCAGCTTCAAGTTATTTCAGAAAATATAAATAATACAGCTGATTTGATGATAAGGTTTGACAACCACAAACACCCCCCCCTCCCCCCCAAAACACGAACACACACACACACCCTTCTTTTCTATGTCATGCCTAAAAATGGTTGGACTGCTCAGAGCCTTGGGCATCCCACTAAAATGTAGTAGTTTGACTGGGTTATAGACGAAAATGGATGAGTCACCCTGCTTGAAATGGTACATGAAAATTGATGAATCATTTTGCCTTACATGTTCCCTCACACAACAAAAAAGGAATCAGCAACTTACCCAATGTCATAGTCTTGTTCCATTTGATTCTGGAGTTCTTCAGCCTGTTGATACATAAATATTAGGACTCAACTTATCTTATCACTCAATAGCCTCAATTGGTCTTAGCATATAATGATGCTGAACTTACAGTATCTTCATCAATATCATCATCGTCCTCAGGAACCTGAGGAGGATTAAAGAAATTGAAGAAACTTTCACAACTTTCAGTTTTAGTAATTGGCTTGGCATTCTTTGATCCCTTTCTTGGCTTCTTCTTCAGGAGCTTCTGCGTCAAGCTTTTACCTGGATACCATTCAATCTCCGTCCTACAAATTACCCAGCATAGTGTGAGTTATGGAGAAAGTAGAACTTTAAGTTTACTAGTAAAACAACAAGGTAGAAAGTTACCCTATCGCTTTCTCTAAAATAGGTTCATCGTCATCAATCATGTGATATGTTTTTATCAAAACAGAGTTCTTAAAATAAGGATTAGTATCAAAGAAGAACTCAAGCTTGAAGCCCTTGGGATTATCAATCCTACACCACTTGATATCTTTAAGATATTTGAGAGCCCCTTCATCGCGCTCCGAAATCTAAACTCCAGGAAGCAACGAATCATGACATCAGAATCAATTCAGTACCCAAAAATAAAGGATAAATTCCTTATTCAATTTCCATACCTCTTCAGCCAGTACTTCATTAGTCTTCATTGCAGTGAGCCAGAAGTCAGGCACTCCTTTACTATCTGTGTTAAATACGTCATTCGATATCAAGTTTGGGAAACTTGCCTTGTAGATGAGTCAACCAAAACTTTGGATGTTGAAAGTTACCTTCAGTAGATTTATCCTCCTCTTGTTCCATCGGAGCTTCATTTGCAACTCCTTCAACTTCAACCACGCCATTAACAATCTCATATCTCTGCAAGTTCCCAATTAAATAACTGAGTTAACCAAAAAAGAATAAATCTGTTAACATTGCAAATCAACAGCACATGATATTTTGATAGTAAGTTCTATTTACAACATCAAATAATCATAAAAACATTGTCATTCAATTTGAAAATGCAGCACTTAATGCCTGTGAGTTCCTACTTACCTTTGTGTACAGCGGTTCATAAAGTTTCTGGTATTTAGCTTCAAGTGCCGCTCTCTCCTCAAAAAACTTTGCCTCCAGCTCATCATGTTTACTCTGTGAATTGAGAACGTGTAACGTGTCATGGTACTCTACATCTCTAAATTTAAGCACATAAAATCAGAGAATTCAAGTCACTACTAGCAGTCCTCTGATATGCAGCAATGCATGAAAATATGACAGATACCACCGTGGTTTAACAAATGAACAAAAAAGACAATATTCAACTTTGTGTGATTAGAACAAACTCACACATGGAGGGAAAGATATTCTATGACATTCCCTAATATCATTTTCGAAAATCTCACTCAATTGTTCACAAAGAAGATAGGACAAAAAGGAAAAGAAATGAGAAAAAATAAAACGAAGGCAAACAGAGAGGTGTCATATCAAAGGTGTGCTAGAAGAGTATTGTGTGAATCACTACAACAGCACCTCTGAGAAAGTGTCCATACATCAAAAAGAAATTATTTTTAAAAAGTTAACTATAAAACTGTTAAAGAGTTAATTTACATTAAAACAATTCAAAAGAGACAATTAACCACATAAAATTAACAATAAAATAACCGAAAATGGATGTGAATATATATCAATCCCATTTGATGACTTCCCTCCTTTTTGTAGTATTATTCATAGAACTTCATCACCATACAAATCTAACCAAAACAGATCAGTAGAAAGCAAAATTTTGAATATTTTAAAAAATTCTAAGCATTATGCTTATGACTTCTAGCTCGCCTACTTATTTTTTGGGTGAAGCTATATTGTTTATTGTTTACATGTTTTTTTCTAAAGCATGATCCTCTAAAGGAAATTCATAGAACTACCTTTGAGCTATGATTCAGAAAAAATCCCAATCTTAATTCTCTTAAATTATTGAATCGCCTTGCATATATAAGAAACCCAATCAAAAGCACAACATTAGGACCAATAATATGAAGTTCAGCCATCATTGGTTATACACTTATAAAACATAATTGTTGTATTCTTCTATTTACAAGAGAGTTGGAAACATGAATGTTGAAATCCTAGGACTTTTGACCAAAATCATTGGACGTATGAGTCTCCATATATATTGTTAGTTGTTACAATCTACATCTGATAGCCTGCACCGTAAACGTTGAGCCATCATTGGTTATACACTTAGAAAACATAATTGTTGTATTCTTCTATTTACAAGAGAGTTGGAAACATGAATGTTGAAATCCTAGGATTTTTTACCAAAATCATTGGACATATGAGTCTCCATGTATATTGTTAGTTTGTTACATTCTACATCTGATAGCCTGAACCGTAAAAATGATTCCCCAATTCAGGATTCAGTTTGTGTATCGACTGCTTCGTCAAGCAGTTAAAAAACTTGATATCGAGTTAGAGAATAAAAAACATAAATTACACTACAGGCAACAAACCCACATTAAGCTTCTTCAATCTATAATTTCTGCAACAAGCTATCATTCTGATTAAAAGTACAACTTTAGGGTAGCATGCATACATAATATCATACTATTATTCACATAATCAAGACCATAACATATCTGATCTCTCTACTTGCCAACAAAAGAAAAGTAAGACAAACAAAACATAAACACATACATTACAAGTTTTAGGAAAGATAGCAAACCTGGATGTCTCTTAGGAACTCAACACGTTTCCTGACCTTCGGCGACAGAGTCTCTAAAACATCCGAGTGCTGTCCTGCCAGACTCTGAAGCTTGTTCTGCATAAACCCCCAAATCCCAAAGACATCATTAGCAAAACAAAACCCTAAAATCATCTCACTGTATAAAAATAAAAGAAATCCCTCACATAGAAGTTACCATTTGTATGAATAACTCACCTTTAGAGCATTAACTAAACCTGCTCGATCCTCAGCACTAAGAGCTATACACAAGAACAATCACTTAGAACTTGAAACTAATCTATAACATGAAAAATAATCACAGAGATTGAAACTTGAACCAAAGAGCTATACACAAAAACAATAACTTATTTAGAATTTGAAATAGTTACAATTACAAAATGATATACTCTAAAATATATCAATGACACACACACACAGAGGAAGAGAGCAAGAGAATTAGAGAGTGAAATTAGCACTTATATGCACAAAAATAAGCACAGAAATTAGAACTTGAGTAGATGATATATATATATATATATATATAGAGAGAGAGAGAGAGAGCATGTGTGTAAACGTTAGAGAGAGATTATTGTTTGTGCAGGGTTTTTTTGGGTGCAAGAGGGAGATTAGGGTTCTATCTCTCTTTTTCTCAATCTTTCTATATGTGTGTGTATATATATCATTTTGTAGTTTATAGGCCAAAAACAAACAAAGAGATTAGAACTTGAAATCGCTATAACTACAAAATGATAAATATACACACACATAGAAAGATTGAGAAAAAGAGAGATAATAGGGTTTATACGCACGAGAAAGACCACAAAGATTAAAACTCAACATAGTTATATTCACAGACTAATACGTATACATATATACCTATATATAAACATATTGAGAGGGGAAGAGCATGTGTGACTGTGTGCTAAGAGAGAGATTATGGTATATACAGACAAGGAAAAACAGAGAAATTTGAACTTAAAATAGCTAAAACTATATATATATATATATATATATATATATAGAGAGAGAGAGAGAGAGAGAGAGATTAGGGTTTATAGAAGGATATACCAGCGGCAGCGGCGGGGAGAGAGGAGCCGAGATCGGACATGTTGAACTGATCCTTGTTGTTGTTACTCATTTTTGGGGGCTGATTGAGAGGAAAGAAAACCCTAGAACAGTGAGGGAAAGTTGAAGAGGGCGGGAGTGGAGAGATTGTGAGGGAAGAAGTAGGATATAAAAAGGAGGCGAGTTGAGTTTCTTTCGTCTCTCACTCCCTCGCGTTTTAACCTAAGCAAGGTTCTTGCTTTATATATATCTTGAAGAGGTCGTACTCTTTGTGCTACGCTCTTTGAGGTTAAGTGAGATGCACGGACCAATTAACGGTAGATGTCCAGTTCGGTATAAAAAACACCTCGACGTATATCCTAATTTGAATTAAATTCCAGATTCCTTCAATAAATTTATTCATTTTTTGCCTCCTGCACTCACAGTAGAAATTATAGCGCTAAAATGACACTATTAACCTTTATGCATCATATATTTTTGTCTTCCATCCAATCACCCTTCGGGTCATTTAAAAGTGATTTTCATTCCATCTCTAAAATCAAGTAAAATTAAGTAAAATTTTAGAATCTAAAAATGATTTTAAGAAAGGCTAATGCAAACGGACCCTTAGTTTAATTTTTTACAGTGCTATCGAGTAGGAGACTGCTTAAATTTTGTTTGAAAAATAATGTGTTTAATAATAAGATTTGAGTCCGACTCTTTTGCGTCATGAGCAAAATTCAAATGAATTTTTTATCGAACTTATTTTAATTCAAACTACAATAATTTGATTATTTAAAATATTAATTAGTAATCAATTTGAATTTGGCTGGACATCAATTGGCATGTTACTTTCTTATATATCAAAAAGGAAATTACCATGATTCTTTTTATGATAAATAAAAAAAAAAATTAGAATGTGGGCTATTTCAGCTGGTGGTCAGAGTAATTCAATGGACTCGTTGAACGACAATTACTTTTATCAAAAATTCGAGAGTCCCATGGGGAGGTCAGAGGTGGGGGAGAGGAATGTCAAGTGCCAGCAGAAAAAGTTGAAATGTAACACAAATTCCTGTTCCTGTGCGGATAAGGCCTGAATATTTGCTCCTACTGTTTCTACTGCATTCAAACTGGTAATGCCACGCCTATAAACTAGTTAATGATGTCGCCCATGATGTAATTTTGTTAATAAAAAAATAAATTAAAGGTGCAATTGTGTTGTAAGACAATGGAAGTAGAGAACCCAATTAGACTGAATAGATTGGAAAATGAAGAGAGAGAGAGAGAGAGATAAATATGCAGAAGGGCTGAGGAGGAAGTGAAAGAAGTCAGTGATCCCACTTGAGAGAGTTTTTGTCCTGAAAAGGTTAAAAACAAACCCGCGCTTGCAGATCAAAATTCACAAAAAATTCTGGTCAAATATTATTAGAAGAGAGAATATCAAACTTTCATCAATATCATGGTGTTTTTTCAATCAAATTTTCAACTCTACCTCTAACCGTGTAGCCATGGTGTCATCCCTCTCCCTTCTTGTAAGAGATAGGTCGGGTTCAAATCTTTTCTTTTTTTTTTTAAAAGATCTTGACCCCAAAGAGAGACTGATTTTACATGAACATCATAGAAGATAACTATGACAAGTTCTGTCATTTCGCTGAGTGCTGCAAATTTTACTTCAGTGCTTCAATGACCGCCGAGAAATCCTGGTCACTAAGGCCATGAGACTTTGCTACCTTATATAGTTCATTTGTGGCAGCTGCGATTGGAGTAGGTTGAGAAACGGATTCTGCTAATTTCAGAGCAAGCCTCAGGTCCTGCCACCATTAAACATGCTGTAAGATGATAACATGGTTTCAAATAATGTTTGGCGATCTAGTAACGTTGCAAAGTTGCAAACCTTTTGTTGATGCTTCAAGGGGAATGCAGTAGGATAGAGGGATTGGACCATTGAAGGACCTTTCATTGAGAACATTGGTGCACTAATGGCACCCTGTGAAACAACCTGCAAAGTTACCAGGATGCAAAGATTTGGAAGAAGCTTCAGTTAGAGATGATAACTGTTAAGTGTGAACTAGTCTATAATAAAAATAATGCAAAAAGGGAAGAACGCTCGTTAAAATTGGTTCTTTTTCAACAAAGAATTTCAAGTTTCACATTATTGAAACTACTAATAACTATCCTGTTTCAAACTAGAAACCAAACGCAAAGGGGCAACCCAAAGATCTACATATTCATGCTTCCACAACATTGACTATAAACAATGAACAAAGGAAATTCATGGGAGCAAGTGAAGGGCCTCCCATGAGCCTTGGCCAAGACCAGTTGGCGGGTAACCAAAGGGAAGGGGCTCAGAAAATCCTGTTGCCAATTAGATGATATTCTTTAAAGAATCTAGGGTCTCCAAATTTGGTAGAGTTCTCTAAAAGGGTGTTTTGGTTTAGGGCTGCTTTCATGGTTATTGATGATTTATATCTGGTTTAGGGCTGCTTTCATGCTTATTGATGATTTATATCTGTTTAACTTTTCAATAGTAGGTTTTTCTGAATTCCTTAAATTTGCTTCTAGGTGATTTATTCATTCCTTTCGTGCATGCAATATGGCTATCTCCCTTTCTTATTTCCAATGGAAATATCACATATATATTCTCTTCCATCCTATTTGTATTATTTGCATTCATCTCTCTCCCTCTCTCTCATTGAAATCCAGTGATGAGAAAAATTATTCAAGAATCCAATCAATTCCAGCAGGAGTCCGGTGGAAGGCTACATAGAGCTTATAATCCAACAAGATAAGTATGAGACAGGGGAATACCTCCACTAGTACACTTGGGTCCAATCCTACTTTCTCACTAAGAAGCAACCCTTCGGAAAAAGATGCCATCATACTGCAAATTGACGAAAGACATTGAAGAAGCCATTGTCAGCAAAATTACTCAGAACAAGCACAAAACAAAAGGAATTGATTAGAATAAATTTTTTCAGAACCTTCCCATGATCATGTTAAC
Source organism: Hamamelis virginiana (assembly GCA_017140935.1). Taxonomy (NCBI): domain Eukaryota; kingdom Viridiplantae; phylum Streptophyta; class Magnoliopsida; order Saxifragales; family Hamamelidaceae; genus Hamamelis; species Hamamelis virginiana. The sequence goes on from JAESVK010001200.1 coordinate 169,030, forward strand.
AACAAGTTTCATGGCAGCTCCATTTCCGACATCCCCAAGAAAGAATTTTGACTGAAATAATAGCATGAATGAATGTAAAGAATGGAAATGGATTGTCAAATCATTAGATCAGGGGGCAAAAATATCTAGGAAGACAAAATACCTTCCCCATGATGTCCAACAGTGGAGCAACCATTTCATAAAGGGATTTGTCACCTGAAACAATACAGCTCGAGCTTCAGGTACTGTGTTATGCATGATGCAACACAGAAATTGGAAGGGAAATAAGGCTATGATCTGAACAATGGAAGAAACCAATAGGACAGAAGAAAATTTGCAGCTAACCAGTAACATTGTTAGTTGGATTGAGGACTTTGCACAAATTACAATGAAACAAATAATCTTTCAATTCGAATTTTTGCATGTAAGATTCATGGACCTGAGAAATTATTGAGCAGATTTTCTACAACAAAGAAGTGCATATATTTACCGAATAACAACAGAGATTGCTTACCTGCAGTAAGAAATATCAATTGTCCATCTTCAGCTGGCTTTTTGGATCCAGAAACTGGAGCCTATTTGAAAAACAGTTCAGGTGAAATTCTTGTATATACTATTATAGTATTATTGTGTCAATGAAGCATGATGCAATAATGACACAGCGTTATGTACTTTGGAGGCTTAATGAAGATAAACTGAATACAAAACAGAATTTTACCTCCAAAAATAATGCCCCAGTAGCTTTGATATGTCCACCGATTAATTTAGACGTGGTTCCATCAACTGTCGAAACATCTACATAGCTGCAAATGCCCATCCAAGGAATGAAATTCAACAGAAATATATTATACATCAAACAGGAAAAAGAAAAAGCAAAAACAATTTGGAAGAATATCATTCAGGACTATGTTTTCTACACACACACATGCATGTATATAAGTATGTTACCACAGCATAAAACCATAAACAACTGTAAATGTTACTTTGGGATTGTTTTCTATTTCTTATGACAAAACAAAGGGTAGATTTGTACAGAATAGTGTTCTGCCTGGTAATTGCATGAAGAAAAAAGAGAGAGCATAATTTCTAGGATATACTTACATGGTGCCTGTCTTTTTCGAGGAATCATATTAACACTGACGGCTAAGTAAATTGTAAGGTAAATTGGTCTCACGATAACCAAGTGAATTTTAAAATAAACTTTGGTTATCCATATAATGAGCTTTCTATATGTGCTATGAGTTCTGAGTGAGGAATCATAATTAGTTAATTTAAACATTCTCTCATGAGGGAACATAAGGAAATAATACCCTTTTCCAGGACTCATTCCACTTGCAGCTCCATGCTTCCCACAAGCAACATCCACCTGATTGAAAGCGATTATAAGTAATGATAACTGGGATGTCAGTGTAAGCGAGAATACCATAATGAAACATACGCACTGCACTTTCAGGATCAGCAAGCATGGCAAATGTCACATCACAAGATGCAGCTACTTCAGCGGGAGAAGACTCACATCTGTATAAAAGAACAACAATTCATGTTAGCAGAGATTTTCCAGGTTTAATCTTCTCACTAACAGGTCAAGATAACAGACCCAATTCTGATAAACTAATAGCTAGTTTCGTAGTAATTGAAGGCTATTCTTTTTGGCCGGTGGAAGAAACCCTAACCCCACCCCCTGCCCCATCCTAACCTCATGCAGCCATGCATGGGATGGCGCCACCTTGACCCATATGCCTAGTGCCCCGTGGAATTTAATGCCAGTACAGCACCTAGTGCACCCTTGCAGTCTCACTTGACTATGATCCCTTGAAATGTAATTCCCACTAAAGAGCATCCAAATTAGATACATCTGTTAAGTGTTCATGCATATTCAATAAAGTCAAACTGAGACAGCATTAGTGCCAGAACCGTGAATCCCTATATTCACACACATGCACACACAATAATATTTACAGAATCCATGAACATTATGTTGACTTGTTAATCACTCAAATTATTTCTTTATATTTCTGTAAAATTTGTGTAATGACATTGACAAAGGGGCAAAAGAACCCCCAAACACAACACAAAATGATACAAATAAGCCCTCTGGACCATAACTCATCCATCTTAAATGAAATTAGAAGCCGGAATTAGGGTGAAAGGCTGAAGTTCTCATCCGCATCGTGTAGCATTCATATTATATATGGTCCTATGAATTCCATAAATAGGAGATGGTAACTAACAAATATCAGTTTGACAACTGGTAGATCAAAAACTTACTTTGCACCCAAGCTGATGAGAGGATCACATTTGCTCTTGGTCCGATTCCAAACAGTCACATCACATCTACAACATGCCAACCAAGGAAATCAACTCACAAGAATATATAATGACTTCAAATATATTTGAAATTAAAAGACAGTCATCTTCATTTTCGTGCTTATGCATATTAATGTTATAGAGGTTGCCCCCCAAAAAAAAAAAAAAGAACAATTTAAACATAGCAAAATATTTCAACCAGTTGAATCAGAAGAAACTTAAGAATGGCACCTGATGATTTCAAAATCAATGGTTATCAATATAGAGCAACCTTGAGTTTTAACTGAAAAATTTTAATTTAAAAAATCAGTGTTTTTAGTTATTGTAATGCAAATCAGGTAGAGAAGTCATATCATACCCAGCTTTGATGAGATTCTGTGCCATTGGAGAACCCATAATTCCAAGACCTAAAAAGCCAATACGTGCCGGCACTTGTTCTGCAAATTCAAAATTAGTTTTCTTTGAGTGGGATAATAGCTCGAGTTTAGTGGGTACAAAAGCATATTACATTCACCATATACGTCAACCTGCAAACTGTGAAATTGACTTAAACTGATGGCAATTCAAGATAAAAGTGATACATTTCTGTTTTCAGCTTCCACATTCTATATATTTATTTATTTATTTGTAACCGTATATAGTATTGTTAGCGGGATAACACCTCTCTCTCTCTCTCTGGCGAATCCTTCCATTTTGGCATAAAGTACTGGGTAATTGAGAAGACAATAACATGATATCCACCCCCATTTCAACACTAAAAATGACAATTTGACTACTATATTAGCTATTAGATATTTTCAAATAAATATATGAACTAATATTAGCCAAATTTTTTTATGCTCTTGAATCATATAACCAGAAATCTCAAAACCCACTAACACATCCATAATTCTCAGTTCAAGAAGCTGCTATATTAACTAGAGCTTCAAATGCACAATACATATCAAAGAAATATTCGAGACACATGAAAATATTTATACACATACCTTTGATTGTAGAACTGATTGTTTGAGAAGAGAAAGCCTTGAAGGATACAAATAATGGCGATTTTACGGGGAATGAAGAGATGGGTCTTCCTTTAAAGTGATTGGGAATCTGAGGGCAGACGCTTGAGCGCATTGCCATGGCCGATGATGAAGAGAGGTGGTGAGAGTGACAGGCCCTGACCATGGTCATGCCCAATTTCTTCTTTGGCCTTTGGAGATGGCTCGGTTTTTTATGTGAATGATTTTAAAGCGGTGTTTGGATAAGCAAATTGATGGAGAGCAAGGACTAATATTAAATTTTAAATATTTTAATATTAATAAAATTTAATATTTTACGCTACGTTGACTCTTTTATCCCTACCTACTAATTTACATTTCACACGATTACAATTTTATTAAGTCACCATTTGAATTTATTTTTTTATAAGTACTTATTTATTTTTTTTTAAATTATATATTATAAATTAAAAAAAAAATAAATAAGTACTTATAAAAAATAAATCCAAACTGTACCTAAGAAAATTGTTTATATTATTTTCTACATAATATTGATTTTTTTTTTTTTTTTTTTTTTTTGTGAATAGATTTATCAATGGTGGTGAAATAATGTTGGATTACTCATTTTCAATTCTCCAAGTGTTTATATTTGCCACATAGTCCTTTGAGCTTTTATTGCATTTGGCATGCCTCATTTAAAACTAATTAAAAATATTTTAGGGAAAATTATCCAAAAAAATTAATGTGTTTGGAGCTCTATGCCATGAGATCAAGTTTTACATCGTGAGATTCTTGAGATTTTTTATTTTTTGTGTATTTGTTATGTTACAGAGATTTTTTAAGGGTTTATCACTTTTACTAAAAGTCTATTTTGATAATTTTAAAGAGTAAATAAGGGTGGATCTACTCTTCTAATACTATTTGATTTTTGAATAAACTAATTCATAGTTGTTTTGAAAAAAAAAATTATTTATAGCTTTTTATATATATATATATATATATACAAGGTTGAGTAGATTTAAGAAAATTATCATTTAATAAAAATAAAAATAAAATTAGTGGTACTCATCTTTAGCTAAGTGAATTTTTATATTTTCCTAATAGTTCCAAGGAGTCAAATAATATATATGTCAGATGAGGGTGTAGCTACTTTTTGTAATGCAAAAGGATCTATATGCATGTATATTTCCTTTCCATGTATTTAGAATGCAGGACGAAGTAGCAATGCCCATTACACGGGCCTCCTTTATTATTTGTGAAATTTGCTGCAATTGGTTACGAGCTCTCCTGGACTCGATGTGCATATTGGTTTGCTTAATGGAGTACATGAGAGGGAGGGAGAGAGAATCATATTTGGTTTTTCATGGAATGAATACAAAGAATCTCATGATCTAATCCTTCACTATCCATATTGAAATTTGAATAGCAGAAGACCCATTTTGTGTTCCACCATAAGGGAATGGCATGATAGAGAGAAGAGGAAAGGTGCCATTCACAGCTTGTTTGGATTGAGAGAGTTGGAGAGAAGAGAAGAAAAACTTATCAAGTTTCTCTCTATTTCCTTCGTTTGGATTGAGAGAGTTGGAGAGAAAGGAAAGGAGGGTGAGAAAAAGTGGAGGAAAAATGGCCAAAATCCTCTCTCCAAATCGGAGAGATAAGGTTGTTTAATGTGATGTATTTTTACTATTTTGCCTTTTCTTTCCAAACAGGGCGAAGAAAACTACTCATCTGTCTATCCAAACAAGAGAGAGAGAAAATTATTTAACTTTCTCTTCTCTTCTCTTAATGAGATTCTTTTCTTTTCTCTCCAATTCTCTCAATCCAAACATAGTGTTAGTGTTGATTTACATTAACTTTTTTAGGATTGCTTTTAGAGTTTAAAATTTTAAATATAAGATATGTGATTATAATCACTTTTGAACTACTATAGGAATGGAATGATAGGATAACTGACAAAAATTTTAGTGGAAAAATTTTACACCAACAGTAATTGCAATAAAAACAGTAAAAACTATGGACTCGTAACTTTCACTCCAATTTTGCTATGGAAAAACATAATTTGAATATAACTCTAACGATATGTGGAGATAGTTAATAATAAATAAATAAATAAATAAAAACCCAATACAAATGAGACCTTATTTATTATAGTTCGTATTTATTTTCACATTTAAATATTTAATAACATCACTAAACAAACAGTCAAATGGTTTTTTGATGATTGAACATAATTTTGGAGATTCCTATTCTACAAAACCAACCATTGAATCCCATGTTCCTCGATTGAAATCCCATGTTGCCTTTGGAGACTCATATTTTGCAAAACTGGGGATGAATTCCATGTTGCTCCCAAGCCTCCCACACACATCATCTTGACAAATACCAAAACATGGTACTGTAATCTAATCCAACAGTGGACTTGGACAAAATAATAATAATTACACAAATTGTAATCAATAATAACTGGTCAAGGTCCTGACCTACTAAGAAAAAGTGTCATCATCACTGATGCCAAGATTCAAAATGCAGTTTCTGTAATGATTTTTTTTTTCTTTTGCAATAAGTAGTTTCAATATGTAAAAATATCACAAGACCCAGAACATGACTTGATTCTTTCAGAAGTACAGCACCATTTAATCAATCCCGCCCTCCTACAGCTACAAAAACACAAGGTTTTCCAAAAAACAGAATCATGTACCTGCGTTTCAAAAATACATTGTGCTCTCACCTTCGAAGACAAAATCTTCCATATATATAGAAGACTGCCACTCCCAGTTTGAAAGGCTCCGGCAGTTAAAACTGAGATACCTAGCTGTAGTCATGAGATTTCTTCTCTTATTACCTTTGGTATGGATGGTACCTTCCAGCCATGGCACCACCGCTACCATATCCTTTACCACTGCCATATCCTCCGCCGCCGCGACCGCTACCACCAGTTCCATATCCGTTACCACTGCCATATCCTGAAGCACCGCCATATCCTGAAGCAGCGCCATATCCACCGGCAGCACCATATCCTCCGGCAGTGCCATATCCACCGGCATCGCCATATCCACTGGCATCGCCATAACCACCGATAGCGCCATAACCACTGGCAGCGCCATATCCAGCATTGCCATACATGGGACCACTATACCCAAATCCATACCCATAGCCACCATAAAAACCAGCAGCACCTACACCATAGCTTTCCCCGTACCCGTTGCCATACCCACCACCATACCTGTTGCCATACCCTCCTCCTCTGCCCACTTTTCCGCCATGCCCACCACCTCTAGAATGATGCCCACCACCATACCTGCCTGCACCATGGCTGACGCCACCATATGATTTTGTAGCACTGCCACTATAATCACTGCCAGCTCTTTTTGGTTCAGCCTTCTTTATTTCCACCTAAAATTTCATGTCAAAAGTTCTCAGCGTATAAGCAGTTCATTTTGTAAAGCAAATGGAACAGCATAATCAATTTCAATTGAGTTTGTATCTTACCTCTTTACCCCCAAGTTCGTGTGTTTTGCCCTCAGAGAAAATCCTGTCAACAGTATCTTCACTCCCGAAGGTGACAAACCCAAAGCCCCTTGACCGCCCAGTTGAATGATCCACCATAATCTGCTGCTCAACAATGCTACCATACACAGAGAAGTATTCCTTCAACTCATCTGTAATGTCAAAAATATATTAATAGAGACAATCCATTTTTTTCATAAACGTAAAATTAAAAGAGGGTTGAACTATACTACCTTCAGTTAAAGATGGTGGTATTCCACCAACAAAAATTTTTTTCGTTTTTGATACCCCTTTAACCTGTATATCCTCCCTAGGGACTGTCCTCTTCACTTCCACCTGATACAAGAATGAATCGGAATAAACTCCAGTTGGGTGAAATTTTTTCATTAACCACCAAGGGAGAAAAGCTCAGATAAACAAAAATATCTGAATATGTAATTCTAGAATTCATTGAAGCCAATCTTACTGCTCTGCCATCTATAACATGATCTTCCTCCAAAATCTTATCAGCAACAGCTAGGTCAGAAAATGTAACAAATCCAAACCCCCTTGGCCTTCCAGAATGTTTATCCATCATTATTACAGAATCTGTGATCTCTCCATACTTGCTGAAATAATTAGTGAATGTCTCTGAAACAAAATCACAAAAAGATGCAATGAGGACAAAAGAGGGGAGTGATACAACGCACGGGAATGAAATGGAAGAGAATATGATAAAAATGGAAAGATGTCAACAAAGTTACACAAAAAATGCACTCAGATCTTCATCTTTAAAATAAAAAAGAAAAAGAAAAAAGAAAGTAGGTAATAAAAACACAGGGGAACTAGCTAGTTAGCTATTTAAACTCTAAATCCTAGCATGCACTATTTTCGAATTTCGATGATGTCCATGCAACAAGCTAGCAACTAAAACACAAAATAAAAAAAGTGAATGCACATCAAAAGGGAATTAGATGAGACAGTAAGGGGAGTGGAGGTGGAGGTGGGGGTGGCGGTGAGGGTTTAGATATTCAATGGAAATTCAATCAGTAGGATTTCAAGAAATGACAACTGTTTATGATTTGTATGCATTTTGTAGTTATGCTCCTTTTCAAGTAAGGACTTCAATTCTAGAGAATGCATTCATTTGTGCCTTCAAATGCTAACAAATTACAAAACAAAATGATTTCATAACCACCATTTTGTGGAAGTTTAAAAGTGACCATAAATTGCATAATTGAACTAACTTGCCTGATTTTGAGGCAAATAATAAAATAACAATAAAACATATTTTACACTAAACAATTGGACAAACCTATTTTTGAGTCCACATTACCAATCAAGATCCCAATTTGAATAGATAATTTAGGTTATTCGTTTATCACAAAAGGAGAGCAAATTATGATGGTTTGTTCATGTGAACAGAATCCCTATGATATCACCAATGAGAAGGAACTTGCCAATCCAGGCATAAGTGCTAAAGGGACAAAGGAACAGCTGAAAATAGCACAAAATAAAATAGCAAGAAAAGGTGCTAGTGGAAGATGCAAGCTTAAATATAGTGGATAATCTGTGCAATGGAACCATAATGATCAGGATGATGAGTCAATGAAATATAATTCCGAAAATTGAATTTGATAATTGAGCATTTTGCAGAAAAATACAATAATAACCCATCATTTTCCTCAAGAAAGTATACAAGGACATTGGTCCTAAAATGATGCAAACAAAATGGCAAGTGTATTTAGCAATTGCACAAGAATGATTTATCCAGTTAAAATTATTGCATAATATCAATGAAGATGATAGATGATCAATTTGTACCCAAAGCCTCAATTAATGGGATAATGAAGGTCGTCCTAACTTGAAAATTAAAGAAGTGTGAGCCAGGTTGTCCAGTATAGGCTTCCAATAGAGGTTATCAGTTTGTATCTCTAGCAGTCTAATATCAATATCCATAATCTTGATATCAAAATTGGCACAAAAGTTCTCAGTGACATGAAAAACAAAATCATGACTCATCATAAACATTTACCAAGCTCGTTAAGCTGTTCAAAAAGAGCTACTATTTTTATAGAAAAATTTGCTTGCTTCCATGATCCTTTAAGTGACAATGTCCAATCAAGCTACTTTGAGTTGCCAAGACGGCAATCAAAACAGCTTGAGCAACACCCTACCCTACTGTAAAAGGGCATTTGGATGTCATGGAACTAAATCAATGCATTTTTAATGGAGATATTACCAAAAAAAATAAGAGCAATCGTCCAAAAAGATTGCACAGTTACACAGCAAAAATGAAAACAAAATTTGTAATTTGTAATTTCTTTATCCCGCATACATGACACAGAGTAGGCATATACAGCGCAATGTAAAGAAAATCCTAAATGGACGTTCATAAGTTCGTATGGAATAACGTAAACAAGCCAAACCAAGTCAAGTCAACTGTCAAGTGGTAGGCTGCACAAGCTTGGCTCAATAAGTTAATGAGCTCAAAAATAAGTTTGGGTTTGGCTCATTTATCTTGTGAATGAGCTGAAACCAACTTTTATTAAACCAATCTTGAGCTCAAGAAGTTTGGTTAAAGTATTTATGAACTTATCAAGCTAAGTAATACCTACTTGAGCTTGTGTTGATAAATTCCTGAGCTCAAAAATAAGTTTGAGCTTGGCTTGTTTATCTTAAAACAGAGTCCAAACAAGCCCCCTATCAAGGTGGTCTCAGGCTAAATCCTTAGCTTGAGGACCATAATCCATTCAAGCCTAAATTCATGCAAAAATGAAAATAGCACTCTGTATTTCACTGCAGAAGAATTGTAGAACTGGAAATGAAAACTCTATATAATCAAAGATAGCTTATATACACATACATATATAGACGTATATACAGATGTCAATGTGCACGTATATGATGAAAAAGTTCATGTACCTTCGGTAGTCTCCCAAGAAACACCTCCAACGAAGAGTTTTCTACCAGAGAACAAAAACCAGAGTTAACTCTCAAATTCATTCCACTTTTTTTCTTTTCTATGCATAAATTGGCTAATCGCGAGTGCGTGATTTCGAAAAGAAACAGCGACAGATTCGCTCTCCACGAATACGCATATCACCAAAAATTAATTTTTCCAACACAAACACATTATCAAGAAATATCTAAAAAAACCCTAAACACCTTTTTTTTTTTTTCCACAAACTAACCCTGAAGAAGAGTCACGATGATCGATTGAATGCTTTATGTCATCAACTGCACTATCTACGCTATCATCGAATGGTTCGATTCCACGTTCCTGTTCTTCACCACTAATGGCAACTAAGTCATCCTCGAATGGCGTCTGTTCTGCAACATCGTCATTATCCATTGTTCCTTTTGATTTTCTCTCTCTATGAATGTAAAAACCCTCTCTACCTATGAACCTGCAAATGAAGAAAGATTACATATTCATACACACACTAGCCCTAGCTCATATAGCTTTGGTCTTGATCTGTTCTAAAACCCTAAGAGTAACAAAACCCTAACAACACCTTATACCTTCCTAGCTAGGGTTTGCAGCAGGAAACTGTGAAGATGTTAGGTTTTAGGAGGGACAGAGAGAGAGAGAGATGAGAGTTTCTCAATTTGCAGCTCGCGGAGAAACGCCGCCGTATCAGAGAACGGATGCTTGTGAGACTCGAAATTTGGTCGGGACGATATACAGACAGATGGTATATATTTGAGCAAGATACGAGTCTATAATCTATTGCTATTAAACGACGACGTTTTTGCTTCAAAATTTCAATTGTTATGCCTTGTTTGGGCTCTGTCTAAAAATACTTTTAGAACTTAAAATACTAGTTGATCTAAAAAAAAAGGAAGTGGTAATCACTTCTAAATGATTCGAAGTGTGCTAAAATGGTCAGCTAAAGCTAGGCCCTCAGCTATTGTCATAATCACCCGCTCCCGCTCGGCTGGGATTATTGATGGCGGATCCATCAGAGTTCAATTTGGCAAAACTTTGGGGGAGGGGGTTGCCATTTCACCACCACCTCCTTTGTGATGTTAGGGGCTTGCAGTGACCCTTTGGGAGATAAAACTCAAGTGCTGAGTTCACTGTTTGAGTAGCTAGATCATCAGTTTTCTTTCCATTTCCTTGCTCATTCCAAGATCCAAACGAAGGCTTACAGGTTGGGTGACACTAATTTTATGCACTATATTTATGAACAATAAGCTTATTGATGTTCATATGACTGGTTCAAAATACTCTGCGCCCAAACCATTAGTCATTTTACAAATGATTTGCAACTATAAAGTATAAAGTGTTCTTATTTCTCAAACTATAAATTAAAATCAAACAAAAGCAATTATGCAGTAGTCATTAGGAGAAACCCAGAGATAGATTGCAAGTTATGGCTCATAATACAATAGAATGTTGATTTGATGTTATTTACAGTTGAATTTTGGAAAGTTGACATCTATCACAGGAAAGAAAAAAAAATTGAACACAACAGGCCAAGAAAAGATGAAGAAAAACATATGGTACATGATATAATATTTAAAAGATGTAACTTTAGGACTACAATATTTTGCTGAACACAAGTAATTGGGGCTAGCCTAGTTAGTGAGAGTGTAAGAAAAAGAGTTAGGATTAGATTAGGTCTAGGGTCGAATACCCTACAATGTAACCAAAAAAAAAAAGTACTTTGCCAAACATGAACTATCCTTCACTAGGTATTTACAGCTATTAACCATCTCATCTGCCAACCTAAGTACACAAGTATCCATTCAATCTAATTGTCATCAATCATCAATTTCGTCGTCGTCATCATCTTCGTCATAATCTTCCTCTTCTTCTTCATCCACATCGCTTTCTTCATTTTGTTCCACCTCATCATTATCGTCATCAATGATAAACCCTCCTAGGGTATCTTCATCTTCATTTTCATCATATTCATCATTTGCACAGGTAGCTCTCTTCTGAACATAATTTTTACCGCCTGCGTCCTTAAGGGGTTTGTTATTGTCTTTTGATCTCGTAGAATATTTGGGTTTCTGAACCTTCCTTAATTTTGCAATTAGCTCCTTATCATCTTCACTCCCACCTGTCCAGTCATCATCATCATCATTTCCTGCAGCTTTCTTCCTCTTTCTCCTCATACCCCTCTTCTGTTTTTCCTCGAGAAAGTCATCATCCTCGCTATCTTTACTAGGTTCCTCGAAAAACCAGTCCCAATTTTTTATATCACGGATCATTTTCTTCGGATAGTGGTCGAACTCATGCCCCATCACAAGAAAACCAAACTCTGCATTTCCCAAAACAATGTAATGTGATTAAACCAAGCATCAGAATGGAAACCCAATAGGCATTAGTCAAATATCCATATAGTTTATGTGCATATTAGATATCTAAATATTCATATTAAATGATTCACAAAATCTACAGAATCTTTATTGATTTATAAAACAAACATGCTTGCCTCAAGTCTACATGGTAGATATGCTGGAGGGAAAATGTTTCAAGCAGAAATTTTGTTATTATTAACAGCATGTATTATGGAGTAGAAACGTGTCTGAGAAAATTTAGCGCAGGGCCAATGAATTTCACTGCCAATAAATTCGCATCAATTAGCCCCACTGGCATGGATGTTCGATGATTATTATTTAAAAAAAAAATATATTGGTAGACGTTATATGGCGATGAAATTACTAGTTCATATTGAGGAGAGGTAATGCAAAATTAAGATATTTGCAAAATATCATTAGATCCAAGTATTCTGGAAATTAGTCAAATTAAGACTACATATGATGAAAGAGAGATACTTAGTTGAAACATAAATAGGAATTAGTTAAGTTTTTCGGCCAATAACTTTACCATAGTGACCATTTTTCACTTTGATTATTCAAAACACATAAGGGAGAAGAAAGAGAGGAAAATACAGCCATATAGATATGGTATGAAGGGCCAAAGTAGAGAAGAGAGAGTTCAATGGCATTTCCAACAAACTAAAAGGATCTTAGATGTTTTATGGACTAAAAAGTTGGGCAACCACAAAGAAACATGTTAATATGAATGAGGCATTTGGAGAAAGACTAAACGGGTAAGTGATATGTTGAAGTAAACGTAATTATTGAAAAACTAGGTACATAAGTCATGAAGAGTTTTGATTGTGATCATTTGGATATGCTCAACTAGAGAGAAGTAATTTGCAGCAAGTTGAAGGCAAAAAGGCAAAAGTTTAAGCCATAAGAGGACACACCAACTTGAGCATATAACAAGAACTAAAAACAGCACTCACCTGCATTTACTAAACTAAAAACTTAAACTTGTAAATTAATTTAGATGTTTGCCCCATGACTCACAGCACTGTGCATTGAACCCAACTTGCCCATTTACAAAATTGACCCAAATCATCGACTGGGTGTTGTTCTTAACCATTTTTGAGCTCCGTTTATTTTTGAGAATTAAAATCTTGGATAGTTCCCTTTGCACAAAAATACAATGGCAATCTCAACCATTTCTTGCTTAACACATCAAAAATTTGCATAGCTATTTCGAGCAGTCGCATTTGTAAATTGTAAGCAATACCATTTAACCAATTTTCTTAAACAAGCTATTTCTTTTTCTTTCATAATTCTCTTTTAATCGGTGGGTTGCAAAAGAAAAGGTCAAATATGAATTTAGCAAATTTTAAGACAAACAGCTGACTTCCCAAACTTCACGATTCAACATCATACATGAAAAATGAATCATACATGAAAAATGTCACTACTTCAACATACTATAATGAAAATTAACAACCCATTTGGTATTGTTTTTTAAAAACTGCTTTCAGTTTTCGCAAAAGGAAAAACAATGACAAAAAAAAAAGCATTTGGCAATGTGTTTTCAGAAACTGTTTTCAAAAACAAAGAAAACAAGTTATAGCAAAGAGATTCAAAACCCATACCTTTAACAGGATCAACATCCGAAAAATCAATACACTCAAACCCCATATCTTCACCCACTCCAAACCCGCTATTGATGCTTCTACTACTGCTCTGCAACCTCTCAGCCAATTCATCTTCAATCTCGCTTCTCTTCAAAGCAAATACAACAGGGTTCTTCCCTGAAACACAGAACCTATCACCACCCTCCATTTCACCTTTCTCGAACCTCTTGAAAACCCTAATTTCTCCACTTCTACTGCTCAATACCCAAACTGGGTTCTTCCCAATAACTTCGAAGCAAACCCTGGGTTCACATTCTGGGTCCGTCTGGTCTGTGTCTTTGTTAAGTTTCAGTGAAAGATGGTGACGAGAAACGGTTCGATCGTTGGTTCGAAACCCTAATCCTCTTCCAAAATCCGTGCTTGAATCCTTCTTTAGCTGAATCTTCGAACCATCTTCGCCTTCGATCTCCATTGATTTTTTTGAATTCCGAACTTCTGAAAGCTACTAACCAGTTTATTCACCGTCTTAGAAGAGATGGAGTCAAAACGCAACCAATTTTTTTTTTTTTTTAATGCGAGGATAAATCCACCGTTTAATCATAATAGAACCGAGAAAAAATCCCGATACGTGTACAGATTTCTCAACACACACATCAATAAAATACGGATTTATATAGTGGTAGAAATTCATGTCTACACTCAGATTCGGGAATTAATTACTCATCACTAGAGGCATGTCCTACCAATCTTGCTATGATGTACGCTTGGAGAGTTGGTCTCAAGGTTCAAACTCATGACCTCACTTTGGTTTCCAATGATTTTTTGTTATGTTCTCTTAGTCTTGCTTGCCCAATTTCCAAAGCCGTTGGATAAACCTGTACTTCCTTTTTTTTAATTTTTAAAAGTAAAATAATAAAAATTTTGAGTATAAAAAATTTAATAAGTACTTTAAAAGTTGAGGTAGCAAAAAGTTTTTACTTAAAAGTAACTACCAAAATTTTGTACTATAAAAAATTGCGCCTAATATTGCGCTCCATGGAACGCATTCGGCGCTCCACCTTTTATGATTTACACGTGAAATTACACAAATGCCCATCTTTATTCAACTTTTAACTCTTCTTTACTTTTAATGCCAAAACTGCCATTCTACTACCACCAAAAAGCCTTTGTCATCC
>JAESVK010001200.1:185149-206441 GCA_017140935.1 Hamamelis virginiana
TCAAAGGTTAGTGCAACATTGTATGATGTGTCAAGGTCTTATGATCTGAAGTCTTGCATTAAAAGATTACTGTAACATTTAATAGATACCATTGTCAAGATTTAATAGATAATGTCTTGACGGTCCAAAATCATTCTGAATATTTTTTTGTCTTAGGTGGAATCTAATAGCAATATACCACTAAGTCAAATTTGGCAAATTTGGCATTGCTTGATGCCAAAAAGTCAAATTTGGCATCAGCTAGTGCCAAATGGGCTTATAATTTGGCCTCAACTAGTGCTTTTTGAGATGCCAAATTTGGCTTTTGCATTGGAGATGCTCTAATAGTCCAAAAAAGGTAATATTATCCCTTAAAAAATTGGCAAATCATGTGTCAAGTATGATTAATCGCAAGCCCCAAAGTAAATTCAGGTGCACAGTTCCTTGGATTCTAGTGCTCACTCACGTGTAGAGGAGCATTTTGCCCTTAATTTTTGTTTATTGAAAGTTTTTATTTGATTTAAAAAAAAAAAAAAAAAAAACTAGCACTATATGGGTGAGAATTAACAAAGTTTACTATAGTTAATATTATTTATGGGTGTTAATGAAACCAGTAGGATGGTGCACCTAACTAAGGTACATGGGGTTGGGTTTAAATTAGGTTAGCATTTCTTCAAATGTTTGGCTAAAGAAATTAATATTATATGATACCAAATCATCAAAACCCATAATTTGATGGGATAGGATTTTTTATTTTTATTTTTTCCTTTCAATTATGATTTGCCCATAACATTGAAAAAAATTATTGTAAATCTTAAAATCATAAAATCAAATTAATGTAATCAGAGTAGGACTATCGGAAGAAAAATTATTTTGTGAGCTGGACATATGCATCAAACCGAATACATTGGGGGCACCATGTACTATCACGTGAGGATGTTTATGTATATATATTCAGACATGTAGACCCGCTCATCATATATTTTGCCTATAGGACTTGTCACTGTGAAGGGCATACCAAATGCCCACATTTAGTAAATACTCGCTTTTTTAAAGTATACTTGTTCTATCTATTGAATGAGACCTATCAAATGAAATTCCAATCTCTTTCTCTCGTTTTGTTACTGTAACACTTAAAAAGTACAACCTGACCACTAATTTGCTTAAAATCCTAATCTCACCGCATGACCGAGATCTAATGGTCATATAGCATTTGCTGATTTTGTTGCAAATGCACATGTATATATCTTGGGTCATTAAAATTACTTTTGCGTATGGGCATCTTGGAGCATAGTCAAACCATCCATTGCCTTTGTCAAACACAATCATTTTGATTTACTACTTAGCCATATCCATCTCTGCACATAATCAAATCCCACAAATCATGGTGTTGATTGCAACAACTCATCCTAAAAAATCATGGGATTGATTGTAAGATGTAACACTCTCTCTCTCTATAATTCAAATCCAGCATTGAAAAGTAGGCTTTTCCATGGTAAATTATTTCTTTTCAAAGGTAAAATGTCTGCAAGATAATTCCCACCCATGTCTATCCCCTTTCCAAGAAGCCCACCTTCATGTCGCATTTGCAGGATGCATTTAAATACCCACATGCCATGGTTTTGGCAGTTCTAAGATCAGTTGCTTTCTCTGCTCCTCTCTGTTTTCCTTTTTTTTGGCACTGCTAGGGTTTGCTTCTTGAATATATAAAGTCTTCATTTACTTCAAACATTCATTTCATCTATTTAATTGTGCTCAAATCAACATCTATATTTTTCTTAATAACAATTTAAATTAAACACAATCTAACTGTATGGTTCTTTAAAACCTAATTAATGTGATGTAGGTAGGAATATTTAATGGATGTTGGTCTGACCTTTTTCTTATGGGCATTAACAACACCAATTGAATAGGACCAAACAACTTGATGAAGTTAGTTTGATATATTAAGTGTATTGAATATAAGATAGATTTGATGAGTTTTAATTATTGAAGTTTCAACCAACCCCTTAATTTTGATGGAAATTAATTAGTCAAAAGCAAATTTTAGGTCTATTTAAAAATTATAGGACAAAAATGCTATAGCACCAGACAGTTTGAATTAAAAATTAGCCTCACGCGTCTTACTTTGAGTGGTATGTGGAAAAGATGGAATCGGTTTGAGAGGATGGACCTCATCACCCGAAGCAAGGCATGTCAGAGTGATTTTTAATTTCAGGTTAAAATGTTTAGTCCTATATCATTTTTTATTTTAAAAAGTTGATCAAGCGAAGTCTGTTTCTTTTTTTAATTTGATTTCAATCTTCTGCCCAGTCAATCAAGAGCTATGCCTCATAAAACATAGATCCTAAGATTTCTTACGAGGACTTCTTTATGTGAAGACTTGGCTTTTTGGTCAATGTAAGATGAGAATTTGGAAAAATCGATCGTTGGATTAGATATTATTCTAATGTATGTTATGCATGCCAAAAATCACAGTGATCTGACGGTCAGTTTATAAAATACAGACTGTGAAAAAATGTGACCATTAGATACTGTCACAGTTTTTGACAGTCTGCATTTTAGAAACCATCTGTCAGATCACTGTGATTTTTGACATGCATGTCATACATAGGATGAATTTTAAATTCAACAGCCGGCTTTTCAAAATATTCATCATACATTGGCTAAAAAACCAAGTCCTCATATAAGCTTATGTGGGGACGTCCTTATAAGAAAAAGACTATATATATATATATATATATATATAGATACACACACGCACACCAATAGGCTAAAATTATATGAAGCCTCTAAAATCCTATATATCACTAATATTCTTTTATTTATTTATTTATTATTTTTTTAGAAATGGAGTCCCACCTTTTTTATTTTATTTTATTTTTTTCTCAAAGTAAAATTATATAAAACAAATCAAAACTCTAATCATTTTTCAAAATCCATTGATCTTATAATAATTTATAATACAACAACTAATATAACATGCCCCACCATCATCATCATACATATAAAGCATATTACCATATTGTGCCAATGCTAACGTGGCAACGTTATGATAAGTGATGTATTATTTTATTTTAAAAATACAAATAAACTCATCAGGGTGTCCAATTTTTTAATATATATATATATTTTCTTACAAGTGTATGCAACTCGTCATCATATACCCCTCTTTCACGTTTGGACACTATTCCTTCATTTCTCTCCTGTGTTATGTATGAATATCGAATAGCGATTGGATCAAGTCATCTCTCTCTCTCTCTCTGTAGACTTTCTCTCTCTCTCTCTCTCTCTAAATAACGCCGTTAGAATCGGTCTACTTGTCCCTCAGAGCAATCACCCTTTTCATTCTCAGCGCTTTCTTACCTTCCTTTTTTCGCTCCCTCCCTCTCTCTCTAGGGTTTTGATTCTTCAACACAGCACAAACCTACCAAAATCACTTCTCACCTCTATCATTACCCTTCTCTCTCTCTCGCTTTGATGACGACTTCTGTGAAGAACAACTTCTTGCCTCCAGGGCTAGTCTCGAATCTTCAAGATGTCCTTTTGAGAAGAAAGGGTAACGAAGAAGAAGAAGAAGAACAGTCAAAGAAAAGTGATGAATCCACCGAACCCTCTTCTTCTACTCCTCCTTCTAACACAGCTGAGCCTAATTCAGATAGTTCAAAGCCTATTGTGTTAGTCACAAATGGCGATGGGATTGAGTCCCCTGGGCTTACGTGCCTCGTCGAAGCTCTGGTTCGCGATGGCCTCTGCAATGTTCATGTCTGCGCCCCACAATCGTGGGTTTCTCTGCAATTTTGCCTCTTTTTTTAGTCGGTGTTTTTTTTGGCTGATTTTGTCATCTGGGCATTTGTCTTCTTTTTTTTTTACGAGTTTGTGAGATTTTCGGGTTGATTATTATTATTATTTTTTTATAGCGATAAATCGGTGTCGGGACATTCAGTGACGCTTCGAGAAACGGTTGCTGTGAGTTCGGTTGAAATTAGTGGTGCCACAGCGTATGAAGTGTCGGGTAAGGCTCCATTTTGTTTGTTACTGTTGTTCATTCTTTGATTCCCATTTTTGTTGCAGTTTGTTTTTGATGAATTGGGATTTAGGATTGATTGAATTGTTATGTGTTTGGTGAAATTGGGCCGTTTTCAGTTATTGACTTTGAAGGAGACAGTTTCTTTGATACCAGTATTGTGTTTTGGTTGTAAGATTGTGTAAATTGTGACTTAAAGATTATATTTCCAGACAATGGTGTTTTGTTGTGCTTGCTTGCAATATTGCGTGAATTTTATATGGTGGTTGTAATAGTATAAGGCTTTGGCGTGGATTTGTTTTTTCAGGGACTCCCGTGGATTGTGTGTCATTAGCATTATCTGGGGCGTTGTTTTCTTGGGGAAAGCCTCTTTTGGTATGCATTTATTTGCTCTCTCAAATGAGATCATAGATGGATTTTGTACACATATTTTATTTAGGATTGATATTATCTTATTGATTTTCAGGTAATTAGTGGAATCAACAGGGGATCAAGTTGTGGTCAACATATGTAAGTACTTTGCATTTGGATTTTCTACTTGGTCAAAGCCTCTGCTGGTATGCTTTTGTATTTCTTTTTCCACAATCATTATTGTTGTTTCTTTGTTACACATAGAAATACCAATAATTATTGCTGATTGCCTTTCCAAGCATATATTAATCTATGAAGCTTGCTTTGTGAAATATGTTTTTCTCTGCAATATTGGTTAAAGCTGTTAATGTGTTGTTTGAGGTTGATTTATTTATTTTTATTACTTGTTATAGCCCTCTTTTGAAGGCTAAATTCATTTATATACTCGAGGATCTTCCAGGTTTTACTCAGGCGTTGTTGCTGGAGCTAGAGAAGCATTGATTTGTGGTGTACCATCTATTTCGATTTCGCTGAACTGGTGTGTTGATGATCCCTTGAATATGGAATTTCATTTTTTATTGCTAGTATTGATATATGTGATGCGTTGGCATTTTAATCTATTGTAGGAAGAAGGATGAAAGCCAAGAAAGCGATTTTAAGGATGCTGTCACTGTTTGTTTACCATTAATAAATGCAGCTATAAGAGATATTGAGAAAGGAATTTTCCCCAAAAGTTGCTCACTGGATATAGAAATTCCAACATCTCCTTCAACAAACAAGGTCTGCATCTTTCAAGTATATCATTATGGGTATTGTTTGTTCTATAATCAATGTTGCGACACATTGATGAATTGCTTGTTAGCTTCAGGTCATGTGTTATAATATAATACTGGATTTTGTTTATATAAAATTTCCCTCATATAATAATAGTATTCTTTCCTGTAAAATCATGGTTTTCTCAGCATTTATATTTCAATAGATATATTTAAGGTGTGTTCTGAAGCAATTTCAAGGAAAGTTGCCTCTATCTGACTATTTAGGGAATGGTGATGGTGGCTGAATTAGAGGATCGTTATTGCAGTGATTCCAAATCAGGTAGCTCACTACCATTTGCTTTGTGGGCTGTGTTACGATATGAGGCATGTGGCCCACTATCATATTTGGTTCAGTGTCTCTCCTTTGATGCTGGGACTGAAGGAGAAAGTGTAAATAGCAGCTTATAAACAAATTCTCTTTTGTTCCAATGGTGTAGTGAAACCAGAAAGCACGAGCCGTGATTTTTGGTTTATAGCAGCCTGTACCCAAGGGGTGAATCTGAGATAGAATCTCCTTCCTACCTATACCGGCTATTATGTTTTTGAATCCATATTCCCTAGTGATGATTGAGGGGATGCGTTGTTTGGATCTTGGATGTCATGTACTAAATTTGCCTCTGTTTATTTCTTTCGTGTGATTGTCAGTGAAGGAGGTAGGGCTATCATTTGAAATTAATAACTTGACAAGAAAATAAGGTTTGGTATTTGGCAAGGGATGTGTGTGAATTTATCTTTGCAAGTAAGGAAATGACCAATTCTCAGATATGATTAATGTCTTAGGTGTTCAAAATTTCTGTGGGTTGAATAGATATTTTGCTAGGGCATGAAGAGGTGGCACTGGATAGAGCTGAACGGTGAAAAGTAATTCTTGTATTGCTGTACCTGTCTTTTTTCTATTGCTCTTCACGAGGAGACTTGATCTTTAGTCCGTGGACAAACCACCAATAGACTTTACCTGCTGAGCCATAGTGTCATCTTTTATGCATTAAATGTGTCTACATATGCAACGATGAAGCACAATATAAAAACTTTCTTCATCTCCTCCACTATATACCTACTTTCTTTTACTTCATTTTTTCATTGTGTGGATAAGATAACAAAGTAGAAAATCAGATGACCCTGGAGCACATGGAGATAGGTTCTCTGGCGCCTTGTTTGTGATGATGTCACCTCTTCTTAAGTTAGAGCCTCGTCATTGTAGGCTTGTAGCCATGCAAAGCATCACCTGCTCATGGTGTAGAATGAATAGTAATGGCACCCAGTTTCTCTTTGTGGACATATTGTGTGATCTTTTGAAATGACAAACTAGATTGTACATTGTTTACAATTTATAGACATATGGTATTCTTATATTTTTTACAAGATATGAGTATTTCATCAGGTTCATTTTTCTTAATCCCCTTCATTTCTATAGTTGTGAATGATCTTTTGCTTGACAGGGCTTTAAGTTGACCAAGCAAAGTCTATGGAGATCCACTCCGAGCTGGCTAGCTGTTTCAGCTAACAGACATCCATCTGCTGGACATTTTATGTCAAATCAGCAAAGTCTTGGCATTCAGCTTGCACAGCTTAGCCGAGATGCATCTGCTGCCGTGAGTAGCTCTCTTAAATATATTATAAATATATCCATTTTTAATAATGCTTTTCTTATTAAAAGGATTATATAGCATATTTTCAGTGTTCATTTCTAAATTTATTCCTTTTTTCTCCAGGGTGCTGCTCGTCGTTTGACCACACAAAGGAAGAATCTTGTGGAGATTGAATCAGTTGGTGTTGCAGGAAAAACTGATTCTAACCGGGTGAAGAAGTATTTTCGACTAGAGGTAAGAAAAATGCGACTATTAGGGATGCCTATGAAAGTAATCCCAAAAGTTGTTTGTAATTGCCTCAAGAATTTCTTTAGTGGCCTTTTCCAGACTACGTAAAAGCTGTGCTTGGGCATCTGAAAGTTCCACTTTCAAATGGTCTTTTTTTAATTTTTGGTTTAAATTTCCTCATAAAAGCAGGTGGTGACTGCTTTTACTTGTTAAGCACTGCACTAATTCAGGATCTATAAAGTTTTGAGGAAGATTTGTATAAAGGACATAATTAATAAGCACAGTTTCCCCTCCAAAAAAAAAATTGAGGTTGTTTATAATACATCATAAAAGTTCTATTATTTGGAATAGGGCATAGTATTTATACTATAATTTGCAGTTCTTCACGTGCTAGTTTCTTTTCCTTATTTTCTTCTCTAATTGAGATTGTTCCATGAAACATTTTTTAGTTTTTATGAAGGGGTGGACTAAGTTGTTTACCTTTGGTATATGAATAATTGCAGTTTCTTGACAAGGAGCAGGAAGATACAGATGAGGATCTAGATTTCAGAGCTCTTGAAAATGGATTTGTAAGTGAAGCTTTTGTTAATTGGGTGTCTTTTAACAATGTAGAAATGAAATGACTTAATTTCTAATTTGTATTGGACTCATCTGAACTTCCCATGGAAATTAAATAGCTTCACTGTGTTTTGAGTTAGCATTGGAAGATACAAATCCATCACTCTGATAGTCGGGACCAGGGCGGAAGCCATCACCACGTGATGGTAATTTTAGGATTGGATGAATGTTAACATTTGTGATGATGGCTAAGTTTCTGCAGTGGTCCCATTATCATTGATAAATTTGTACAAAATTGACAAATGAAACAAAAAGGAGCGATTTTCCCCATTTTTTTCTTTGTTCTTAAAAAAGACAATACGGGATATTCTAGTATGCTTGAAACATTCAAAGGCTTGTGTCTCTTTTACTATCTATCCAAAATCACCGAACTATTGTTTCCTTGAAAACCTGAAGCCAGTTGTTTTAGAAAGTGTTAAAGGTAAAAGAGTACTTATTATGATATAGAAAGCAAAGTAAAGCTCATTCCAACTGCTATAACTATGAAATTTCAAATTGTCAAAAAGGCCTTTACCCAGTATTGGTCCTAACCTTGAATATTTCATGAAGTGGCTGCTTTTAAGATTTGAAGTTGCGCTTGGCAGCCCGGCACATGTACCATTTCATCAAACAATGCTCCTTCAAATTTGAAATAGTTACATTTTCCATTTAGTTTCTAAAGGCCCCCTAACTCTTTTTCCCCTGGTGGATGCTTTTTGATTTGTTTCGAAACAACAGGTTGCAATCACTCCACTTTCTGTTTCTCTGCATATCGAGTCAGACACTCAAACAGCTGCCTCAGATTGGATTTCAACCGCACTTCACAGGGAGCAGTAGAGCTTCCTTAGACCAGCATGATCAGTATTTTGTGTACATTTGGTGGTGCAATTCTGCTGGATTAATTATCAACTCGACATGCATGTTGATTCTGATTTCTTGCTGCCCATTTCTTTATTTTACTTTTCTTTTTCTCTTATCTCAGTTCTTTAAATCTTTATTTTGTTGTGGAGCAAATGCTTCCCATTATGTAGTTGGCATGTTGTAAAATGTCAGTCTGTCTGGTTTCTTCATTACTGACTAAACTCTCGGTCAGTTTGGAACAGATGAGATTGTATTTTTTTTTCCCCATATTGGATGAGTTGAGTTGCTTTGTTTGTTGTAGTTGATACAGTATGTAATTGAAACGGCCGGGTCTAAATTATTTGATCCTGCGCTTTGTCAAGAAGTGCTGTTTATTCCTATTTCTATGTTTCATTTGCTCGGATTATGTTCTTCTTGATGTATTTGGAAGCTATATCGTTGTAAGAATGATTTAAAATGATGGTTAGGGTCCACAGTGAACTTTGTTTTGAGGTTATTATTGACAATTTTAAAAACAGTGAGAAGAGGAGTTTAGACCTCAATTCAGAATTTTACATCCTGGGTTGTTTTGGGCTCTTTTTGGAGAAAACAGACCACTTTGTCATATCAAGCTTTAGAGCCAGTGAGTGGGTCCAGAAACTTGATATGAAAAAGTGGTTTTTCGTATCAATCCAAGAGTGGAAATCTTCTGTTCTACCTTTTATGTATCATTTCCGTTTGGTTTTCTTCCATACCATTTCCGTTTGGTTTTCTTCCGTAGGAAAATTTTCTGGCCCAAAGAGTCGGCATGAAAGAGAAATCATTGCATTGACAAGTTTCCACCACCAACCTTTTTTTAGGTAAGCAAGATGTGAGATTGAGACCATTTCCATTTGATTTCTTTCATAGGAAAATTTTCTGGCCTAAAAGGTTTGCAACTTTGCATGAAAGAGAAATTCAGTGCATTGACAAGTTTCCACAACCAACCTTTTTAAGGTAAGCAAGATGTGAAACTGATCACGTAATCCTAAAACTAAAAGGAGTATTCTAACTTTTTTTAATTCCAAAAAAAAAGTGTTCTAATTTTTAGAGCACATTGACAAGTTTACACAACAACTTCACTGTAGTATTAAGATCGGTTCAAGACTAGTGTGCCAAGTTTGGAAAGGGTGTAGTAGGGTTGATCCATCCCAATCCCACTCCCTCGGATTTTGTGCTTGGTGATTTGGTGAGACTGCGAGAGAGGTGGTCATTTTGGTAGTAGCGTGAATATTTCTGCTCCCTCAAGTTATTATGGTCTTCATTGATTTCTGACCTTCACTAATTGATCAACACACTCTTATTTTTCAAAATATTCCTAACCTCATTTTCAAGTTTAATTTTGGTTCCCATCAATACTAAAATTACATGGATTTATGAAAGTAGGGGTTGGATAGAATGATGAGTATCAGGGTTAAGATGGAATGGGATGATAAAGGGGTTAGTGAGATGGAGCATTTAGGATGTAGGGATGGGGTGTGGAAATCATTTCTTAAGATATTAAAATTGAAATATTGAAATACAAAATATTTTATATATATATATTTTTTATTTTGTTAGATGTTGACCTGCTAAAAACTTATTAGACAAAAATCTTCAATTACTCTTGAGTTTACCAAAATTATTTGGACATATTCATTAAATGAACGAAATTTTATTTTATTTTTTCTAATAAAATACTTAAATCTTCAACTTAACTGATCTCATATATAAATAAAATCACCACTCACCCTGCATCAATTAATATTAAAATAATTAAGCTGAGTGGCAAATTATAAAAAAAAAAAATTGTATTTCCATAATATTTAATAGACCAAACTTTAGTCTTGATTTCTGTACATTTAAAAAATATACAAAAATGGAGAAGATATTTCACAAACACATCTTATTTGATTTAAGATTTGGTCCATCTAGCATTACTTTTACTATTAATACTAACATAAATTACTATTGAATGAGGATCCTCTGCTTGGGTGATGTGTCATGATTTGGATCATCTACACATCACCCAAGTTAAAAGCAGAACATTCAGATCATGACACATTATCCAAGCCAAAACAGAAGATCTAGACTCATTACTATTAATACTGACGTGGCCTTTTTAATTTTTTAATTTTTGTTTATTATTTTTTAATTTATTTTTTAAATGACCTGGCATTTCAGCTGTCATCTCTGATGGTAGGGAAACGACTGAACATTTTTCCCTTTACTATTGTTTGGAAAGATCTCTCTAGGGTTTAGTGACACAATCTCCTCTGCAAAAATGTCCTCTAAAACCCTAATCCGTACTGGAGCTTCGCTCATGAACCGGTTGTTATCGAATCCATTTCTTCATCAGAGCATGAATTCAAATCATCGCATTTTATCGCCAAGCATTGAGATCTCTTCGAAGCTATTCCCATCTCTGCCCAAGTTTCAGACCTCTCTACATTTGCAGGAACACGATTCTGAAACCCTAAAACGAGTCGCTTCTGAAGGATTCTCATACCCATGTGGACTTCCTTCTCTCCGATTCTTCTTGCCAGAGGGTACTCTCTCTCTTTCTCTCTCTACACACACTCACACACGCACGCACTCATATATGTCTAAATGCATAACTTTCTTGGCCCTTTGTGTTCATCAAATATGTATGCAAATGATCTTGCTATAAAATAGCTGCTCTCAGTGTGAGTGCGTGTGCGTGTGCGTGTTTTATTCGCCTTTGAACAATTGGTTTCATATCGGGAAAAATGTGGCTGGTACCCTTTTTATTTTTATTTTATATTTTTTTCTATTTGAACAATGGACGTCACTTACTTTCTTTGAAGTGTAATGTTAGGATTCATGGCCAAATTAGTTGTGCTTACGGACGTGTATAGAATTACAGAAAATCTGAATTAAGCTCGATTTCAATACAGCATATGATTTACATGTATTGGGTTTTCTAGATTGTATTTAGAGACGGCATTGGGGTACAAATGGACGAAGGGAATTGTGTCATTAGTTAATGCGTGTCTCTTGGATTCAATTTGCTAATCGGTCAGTGTTCTTTATTAGGGACCTCTCTCGATATTGTGTCCAACTTTAAGTGTATCCTTAGGATCTTAGACATTGTTTCTAAGTTAAAGTTTGACGTGGTTAGAGTTATATGGCTGGGAGTAATCTAGTTAAGGATAATATTTAATACATTGGCACTGTCATTCTACATGTTTTCGTGGGGTTAATATAGAAAGCAACTTGCTTGTTGGAATAAATGTTACGTAGTTGGGAGGCTAAATGGTTATAATTTCCCTCAAATTTGGTAAACCTTCCTGTGTACTACATGTCCGTCTTTAAAATGCCACCCGAGGTCACCATCATGTTTAAAAGCTATCAAAGGTTTTTTATTTTTATTTTTCCTTCATGTATGGATTAGAGAAGGAGAGAAATTGGTGTGCTGTTTGCCCCATTAAAATCAGACTGTCTTTTAAATCTAGGGAATGCAATTTCAGGAATGCTGCGCCATCTTTGGTATTCTGTAGTCTTTTTTGCAGCCTGATCAGAAGCAAATATGGCCTTCATTTAAGTGGTTGGAATTCCAAGTGAACTATTACAGGACATAGATGTTTTTGGCTAGTGCAGTCTGCACTTTTTATAGTTTATCATGGCAAGGACACTGATCCTGATATAATAAGCTCAATACAAAATTCTGGACAAGAATAGAAAATAAATGGTTCGAATAGTACAATCTGGAGAAGTTTAACACTGGTGATACACTTTGAAGTAGAAGAGAGCACAAAACTCTTTTTCCATGTGTGTTTGATGTGTAAAGCATATTGTGACAATGTGATGATGGATCACTTGTTGTTCATTGCATTTTTTCTTATGGTAGCTGTTATTTGAATCTTGAGGATTAATTGGTTGGGCTGTTTAAATATCCATTCCTTTCTAGCTCTCTAATTTCTTGGCTTTAGAGGTAGTGGAGGAAGGATTTTTGTCAAGATGTGTTATATTAGTCTTTCATGTGGATTTTCTTGGACAAGAATAAATTCTTCTTTTTTATATATATTTTTTTCTTGAATGATATAAGAAATGAGTGATGTTTTATAGTTGCTAGCTTATATTAAGTGCAAGTATGGTTTTATCTGTTTTATAAGTCTTACATCATGATTGTTATGTAATTTTGAAGGTTTTTGTCTATGGGATATGTAGTTAGTTATAATTAAGTGTTGATTTATGCTGAAAACAGAGGTTTTTCCTCCTGTGAACTAATTATTTTAACATAATCGGAACATCTTCTATTTAAACTCAACTCAACAAACCTTGAATCCCAACTACATGAGGTCGGCTACATGATTCTGTTTTCTCCATTTAGCTCTATCAAGGGGCGCATCCTTCATTAAATTCCTAACACATGTGTTGTTTCTCCATTTAAGTTCTTGACCTTTTGTTGAAGACCTGACTTTAATCAATAATGAAATCGTGGGTCAAAACTTCCATTGCTGATCCTATGTAGTTGGCTTGAGGCATTTTTATTTCGGTTGTATCATTGATTTTCCCTTAGTATGTGCGCTCAACCGTATGTAGGTTAGCTTGTTTTATGTGGACCGGTTGTATGTTTGGTTTAAGATTATTTTGAAAGGAAAGGGATATGGACATGCTATTGAAGGGTCCTGCACCAACTCAACTCCCCACTAAATTCACCCATACAAAATAATTAAATAATCCTCTCCCCTCCCCCTTCCCAGTATGCATACTTTCTGATGAGAGTGTGACCTAGATACAGTTAATTTGAAGATCACCCCATTAAATAAAAAAAAAAAAAAAAAAAAAAAAGTGAAGATCTTTGTAAGGCAAACAATTGGTTCGATAATCCCAGTTTCCAAGTGAATTTATGGGGTTTTTCTGGTATGGTTCTGTTTTGGAATCTGATTGGTTTTGATTTACAGGTTTACAAATGTAGTTGAAATGCTGGGGATCTTGAATGGTTGAGTGTACAGGGTTGTTGATAGGAATATTAGATTCAAATTAACAATGCCTTGTTCCATCGTTTTATAGAGTTGATGATATGAGTCCATAAATAATTGTTTCTGGTGTAGTCTCTGCCCTTGGTTGAGTTGGAGGTCCAAATGGCTTGGCTTAAGTGTTTAGATACATTTGTCTTTCTACAAGTTGTTTGGGTGTAGTCTTTGATACTGCACTGACATAATAGTAACACTAGACATGTTGAAAAAAAAAAAAGAAAAAGAAAAAATCAATTGTAACCCCATTACTAGCCATACAGGGGCAGAAATTCTTGTTTAGCATAGGCCCCCAAAAGTGAGTCTCCAACACTCTGGCATATTCATTGTTGTTGCTAAATGTAGCTTGTCTTTCAAGTGACCACTCAGAAACTTCAGAAAATGCTTGCAAGAGCATGGTCAATAATAAAGTTATTGACACCATTCATTTGGCTTCTGGATAAACTGGTATTTCATAGTTGGTTCTGTTCTGCAGGAGAGTCTTCATCAAATGAGCCTATGCTTTTATTTCCGAAACGAACATACCAACCTAGCCACATCAAGCGCAAGAGGACACATGGATTCTTTGCTCGGTACTTCTCTCTTCCACTATCATTAATTTATAATACACAGATTCATACATATGTCCATACGTACATACCAGCAGCAAATCTAATGCAGTCTTGAATCATCTCCACCCAAAAGCGCCCTTATCTTCTGTACAAGAATATACCTCATCATGGTTCTTAAATTTATTTTGAAACTAATTGCTATGCATTAATTTGTTTATGAGAACATATTCTTAGCGACTCTGACAGGACATCTTTGAGTTCTTAAATGCACAAAATTCAGAGCCAGTTTTATTTTCAGATCAGCTAATGAGAACAACCACTCATGGTTTAGCCTCTCTGTCTTGAATATAAAACAGGGTTGTCGTTTGGAATGGTCCTCCCCCGTTCTAGCTGAGCCTGTTTATAGAGATCTGTCTTTTAATGTTTATAGAGATCTGTCTTTTAACTGTCCTTTCTAAGCGATTTGCCTTTGTGATTGCTAGCTCACCAACAAATTATTATGAGATTAGAATAATGTAATTTTACTTATATGATTAATGCACTTTAAAACCTATGACAGCAAGGCAACGAAGGGTGGTCGGAGAGTTATTGCTCGAAGAATAGCGAAGGGTCGGGCGAGAATCACGGCGTAGCATCGTTTCCTCTGTCCAAGTTTTGATTGAATCATAATCCGTTTTTCATGGTAAGACTCGAGCAATTAGGAAGAAACCTTTCTCCTTTCTGCTGGCTCGGCCTACCCTTAAATACCTCTGGAGGAAACTGATACAATTCAGATGATAGCACTTTCTTAGGGGCTCAAGGACTCGTTCACTTTCTGATTGCACCTTTTTTATGCTTGCAAGAATTACTTGTTACTCAAAATATCTAGTTCTGAAGATGTTTGTATTTTGAGTTTGGTCTGTGAAATGTAGTTGCATTTTTTGTGATTCTGGGCTGTTGTTTAGCTATTGAAAGAGCAATCAAGCAGAATGTGTTTGGATCTAACTGAAACTAAGAATGACTTTTAATCGAAACGCGGACAATTTGGGCTCTAAGACCAACCAAACTACTACTCAAGCTTAAAATTTTATTGTTAAAAGAGGCTCGGTCAAATATGTGAGCGGATAATGCAACCCCCTTTGAACTATTTGCCCACCCCAATTATTTGTGATTTTTTACCGTTTTATGAAAAAATACATTGTTTTTAAGAAAACTAGCCGCGTTATCCACTAGAAAACATCATTTTGAACAATTTTATAGAGGAAAGGTTTTCTAAAATATATCATTTAATTAGACTTTTTGGCATTTTTTACGAAATATTCTGTAAAAATAATAAATGGTCAAAATGTCTATTTAAATGATAGATTTTGGAAAAACATTCTTCTACAAAGTTGTTCAAAATGATGTTTTCTAGTAGATAACGCAACTAATTTTCATAAAAACAATGCATTTTTTCATAAAACGGTAAAAAATCACAAATATTTAGGTGGGCAAATAGTTTAAAGGGGTTGCATTATCCCCTCTCATCAAATATACTTGTAAGATTAATTGTAAAGCTCAAATAATTTATCAAGTCAAAGCCTGAGCAGAACTATTGGGCTCAACACGATTATCACTGGAGGGAGCAACTCTTCTTCTGTGATGAAATTAAAAAGTTCCATGTGATGGTTCGATACATAGAACAAGCGATGAATCAAGTTATTTGAGCTTTGCTTGAGATGTTCATTCAAATTTACTCGTAATATAAACTAATCGAAGCTCAAAATTAAACGTAAATTTGGTAGTTTATCAAGTAAAATTTGAGTAGATTAATTACAACTTGGTTTGGTAAGCTAATTAATATCCAAGTTTGGCTCAATATTTTAAAGTTCTGAACAATCTAATACTCGGAAAATGAACATGAAAGGTTGTAAGATGAATCAGGCTATTTGAGCTTGATGTCATATACATTTGTTAAAAAGTTCAGACTTGTTCGAATTCACTTGTAGCTAAATTCAAACTTAATTTTAAATTCAGTAATTTATCCGACAAACTAAACTTATTTGTAATTAATTAAACAACAAAAGTTTTTGAAAACATCTATTACTCGACTTAACTACACTCATTTACAGTCAACATGAGACAACATATGAAACAAATTATAACAACGTTGGCATGCCGACCGAGTAGGTACCTAACATGTAGGGTAGGTAGTGTTTTGGGAGTTTTGCAAATGGACAGTAATAAATTGTTGGAAGCTTGGCACCTATTGTCAACATCATTAATTGGCATGCTTTTTTTTATTTTTTTATCCATTACTAAGTTTCTTGTCTCTGGTCCATTGCGACTCTGCCATCCCACCCTCAGATGGATGATGGATTGGATACCACTCATATATATATATATATATATATATATATATAAAAGTGAGGTGATCAATATCAGAAATAATTAACCCCGAAAACTTCAAGATGGATCCAGAGATTATGTTAGTAAAATGATTTGTGAAAATCTAAACACTGTTTTCAAAAAACAGCTCTAAGAATATGTCATTTCTAATGATTTCATTCTTCTTGCTTTTTATGCTCTCAGAAAACGAATTGCATTCAAGAAAATTTCTGTGAGAACAGAATACGGAGTTTAAAAAAAAAAAAAAAAAAAAAAACTATAGAACTTGCCCAAACAGGTCTTAAAATAAATCTAGTACCCAGAAAAAAATGGAAAAAAGTAAAAATAAAAATAAAAATAAAAATTGGACCAGCAATGGTCAAGCTAACTTCCTTTTCTGGAAAGCAAGGTTTGAGTCTGTGCTTGGGAGACATGGGTAGCAGAGTGGCAGTTGATCAGAATGTAGTTCTGGAGTTGTCTGTCTGTACTAAGGTATAGCACGAGTAAAAAACGTTAAATCTAAAATTGGAAACGTTAAATCTAAAATTGGAAAGGGGCATCCACAATTATATATATATATATATATATATATATATATATATATAGAGAGAGAGAGAGAGAGAGAGAGAGAGAGAGAGAGAGAGAGAGAGAGAGATTTTTTATTTTTTATAAATTGATTTATTTAGTTAGTATTTAAAAAAAAAAAAAAATTATTTTAATAAAAATAAAAAATTCAAAAGGTTTACACCTTTGAATAAATACACTACTTAATTAGAAGCGATTTGATGAAGTTTCAGTTGAGCAGAGTAATATGTTGACAATTGTGATCGATCGAGTTCATCACTTGTAATCTTCTATAATAACAATAATACTTATTATTATTACTACGTACGTACTATCATTATTATCCTTCTTATATATTCAAAGTAATACTTATTAATAAAATTATATAAAGGCATGTGATCGGAGCAGCATCAGCATGCTCATGGACACACTACAATGTGCTC
Organism: Hamamelis virginiana; assembly: GCA_017140935.1. Classification (NCBI taxonomy): domain Eukaryota; kingdom Viridiplantae; phylum Streptophyta; class Magnoliopsida; order Saxifragales; family Hamamelidaceae; genus Hamamelis; species Hamamelis virginiana. The sequence goes on from JAESVK010001200.1 coordinate 202,498, forward strand.
AAAATTTGACACATCACGTACTAGGATTGGATTGAGAAGCTTCCTCCTCACTAGTTAGTCATCATTAATTAATTTCCCCCCAAAAGTCAAAACACACATTGATTACTTCTCAAGATTTATATAATAAGTGGCCCTGCAATTTACTTTGTATCTTCAAGGAGGGTGAAAATTGGAGATCCTAAACTCAACCCAAATTTAAAAAAAGATGACAAAAATATCAGTTTTCTCATAAACCAACCGTCTGATTTTTGGCAGAAATGACATATGTAACAGGAGTATCTAATCAAACGGTCGATTTTTCAAAATACCTGTCCCAACTATCCCAATGAAGAATGGAAATGAGGTCCAGACCTCAATGGATCATTTCTGTATATATATATCCTTGTACTTAGGCTTGGGTTGGAAGGGTCTAATTAGTACATGGATTAAATGATGCTATTTTTGAATATGACACTCGATTCTTTATCCCACATCAAGTCTAGTAGGATAACAATGGAGATCCATAGAGTGTTCCAATAAGGAAGAATGATTTGGTTCAAAATAAAGGTGCAGTGTCAATTAACTAGTAAGGAAGCTAGGGCCAAGATTATATATGATAAAAGAGGCGATAACCTATGCTTTAAAAGTAGACATAGCAAAAGATAAAAGCAGAATGACAAAGAAGAGGATTTGTATATATAGTTGACATCAAGTAGCTGTAAAAAATGGATTTTTGCAGTAAAAATTGACTTGTTTGGTGTCCCAATTTTGCACTTCTAATATTTCTTTCCATTGAGTTAAATTTTTCTGGTTTTTTTCTGGTAAACTTCCATTGAGTTGATTTGGATCGGAGTCCCAATTTTGGCACTTGTACTTAATCTAGTTTCCTTTTTAGGGTTATGCTTTTCACATGCACATGTGTCTATCATTCACTATCAAAGGACAACCATGTTCCAAATGTACAAAAGCAAAAAAAACACAAGAGGATTTCAAAAAATATCCCTAGATTAAGTGGTAAATCTTCACCTTCATATATCATATTGGAAGCCTAGTTCAAAAGTACTGAATATCTTATGCTTAGAACACATGCATGATCGAGGCTATATCATTTAGTCGTATCAAATTTGTTCCAATGGTATAAAAGCAAAAAAACAAAATTGAATTTCAAAAAATGTACTTTGGTTAAGTGGAGCCTTGGGCTCGAAATCGTCTTCATGCTAACCCACTAACGTTTGATCATTGTGCCCCCACCCCATGTGTATGCGCGCGCGTGTGTAAATATATGTTTAGAGTCCTGATCTTATAGCTATACCTCATTTTAACTAAAATTAGCTAAGAATACAAGCCCTTAGATTCCCATTCACTTAATGCATGATTCATCTTAAGATTTCAATCCAATGGCTCAAGGGTCTTAACTGATTTTAGTTAAAATAATGTATCCCTCATAAGAACATTTTTCTAATATATATATAATGTGGAGATGATTTAAATCAGACAATTTTATGCAACACAAATTAACCATTGAATTTTAGATTTTGGAATTTGAAGGCAACCTCTTGTTCCTAAGGTACAAAAGCAAAAGCAAGCATTTCAGAAAAGCTATAAGGCCATAATAATGATTATATATAAGTACTCTAGAAGATATCCTTAGATTAGGCAGTAAAGCCCAGTGCTGACATATATATATATATATATATATATATATACACACACACACACACAATATTAAGTAGTTCATAGATGACTTAAACCCACAATTGTATCCAACATAAAAACCCTTAAACAGTCTAGCTAATTAAGTTAAATGAAAAGTATCAATTAGTGAGAAACATGTGAACAACATTCATGAAACAATAACATTAATTTATAAGAAATTGTTGCTCAAATCATTTTGTCAAAAGAAACAGCAGTAATCTGTTTTTTCAAATGTGCTTTACAGACAATTATGCTCATATGCCTTACTTTAATTTCTTCTTAATTATAAGATACTTTATGATCCATATCTGTCTGCTTTAGGAACCATAACTTTAACAATAAAAGTATTACGTTAGCCTCTGAAAAAGAACTCAAGTGCTGTGTATGACTTTTGTAGGTAGAGCTTTTTGGCCTTGGTGTCACAAAAGTTTTATTAATTTGATCATCATTGCTCAATTTCCTCTCACACACACACACACGCACGCACACACAGAGAGAGAGAGAGAGAGAGAAGGATAATTATGAACAGGTGATAGGGTACTTCACAAAGGAAAAAAGCTATATAGAACACAAATATAGAGTAGTCCACCAGGGAAAATAGGTGGTGTACACATAACATGTATATAATTTTGGTGACAAACATGTGAAAGGACTTACACAAATTAATTGAACTTCAGCAAGCATTACTTACTGAAGAACCTGAACTAGCAACATTTAGGTTTCCCCATAGGAGCTGCACTTACCTTCTCATGCAAATTCAACAAATAAATGCATTGAATACAAATGAATCCATACTTGGTACATATATAATACCTATCCATATATGCCAGCATATTTCATCATCATCTTTATGGATCCCAGCTTGAAGGAAGACTAGGGTTCATAACAAATTGCCCACATGATAACGGTGATAACGAAGATGATGGCGACGACAAGGACGACGGCGGCGGCAGTGATGACATGATGGCATGGATGTACTCCATTTGATTGGTAAGCGTGTGCTGCTGCTGCTGATGATGATCATTCGGATAAGGAGCTGAGGCGGCCCCAGATGGAAAACTTGAGAGTCTAACAATTGGATCATTAATATCATGAGAAGTAGAAGAAGATGGCATGCTACAATCATTCGCGTCGATGATCTCACAAAGTTTAGGCATCATAGGCGCCATGGAAGGATTATCATAAGGGGCTAAAGTGAGTTTTGGATCAATAATATTATTGTAATGTGGATGAATTGCTGCATTGTCCATTAACATATAATGATCATCTTGATTAAGATGATCAGGCTGATAGGCCAATGATGGCCAAATGGGGTCATATGAAGATGGGTCAGATGGTGGTGGTGGAATATTTGGAGTCGGCAAATGAATCAAATGATCAATATTATTGTTGTAATTGATTTGATCTAACTTATAAAGATGATCACCATGACCATGACCAAATCCTTGTATCATTGGTGAAGGAGTACTAGTGGGAAGGTAAATCTGATCCTGCTGCGAAGAACTTAGGATCAAATTAGGGTTTGCATTATTGTGGAGAGAGATTAAAAAGGCTTCATGATCATAGGCAGTGGGGTTGTTGGGATTCATATGATCAGGGAAGGTGGCTAGATGATGAGAAACAGTATGAGAGAGAAGTTTCTTCTTTATGCTTGAATTCCAAAAATTCTTCACTTCATTATCTGTTCTGCCTGGTAGGTGCTTAGCTATTTGAGCCCATCTGCACACAAATTGTCTCCTTGCATGAAAATGTGCATGTTGATGATATATGTTGATGATAAATGCATATACATATATATATAATAAATCTGAGATGATGATGATGATGATGAGGATAGATGAGTTACCTATTGCCTAGAACTCTGTGGAGTTCAATGATGAGAGCTGCTTCTTGGGGAGAGAAGCTCCCACGTTTTAAGTCAGGCCTCAGATAATTTATCCATCTCAGTCTGCAGCTCTTTCCACATCTCTGCAAACCTGCACCATCATATATATATATATATCACATAAAACCCACAAAATTAATTTGGCAAGAAAAAAAAATTGATGATACTCCAAAAAAACAAAAAAAAAAAAAAAATGGCAGTTTTAAACAAACCAAATTAAAAATAGAGAACAAATGAAAGCTAGTGCAAGTAAGATGTTCATGATCAATCAACCAATAAAAAAAATAAAAAAAAATGAAAGCTAGCATGCAGCAGAGATTATAAGTGAATTGAATGGCCATCAATAGATCCATCATAGAGAGAGAGAGGGGGGGGGGGGGGGGGG
>JAESVK010001200.1:206541-231823 GCA_017140935.1 Hamamelis virginiana
TATATATATATATATATATATATATATATAGATGGGGTTACCTGCAAGTCTAGGAACTGAGCTCCAGCAACCATGGCCATAGGTAGAGATGTAGTTGATGAGCTTCTCATCTTCCTCTGGTGACCATAGTCCCCTCTTAACCTTCTGCTTGTTGCAGCATGAGTGATGTCCCATCTCTCTCTCTCTCTTCTCTCTCTCCAAAAGCAGCAGTGCAGCGAGTGACAGAGAGGATCAGTGTTGGGTTTATATTTAAAAAAAGAACAAGAAGAGCTAGCTAGAGAAAGAAAAGAGACAAGAGAGAAATGAAACCCTAACTTTTAGCCCCTAGAAGAAGGCTGGGTGTTTAATGCAGTGAAGAATCAAAAACTGTTTGAAAAAAAAAAGAAAAGAAGGATGATATGATCTGAGGACTAAGAGTACACACCGCAGTTGTAAATTTAATGGGAGGTGCTGTACCATGATGGCCCCCCAGTTAGGGTTTGTGGTAATAGTCTAAAAGCTGCAGTTTTCCTCTGTAGCAGCTGTATGGCTTATTATAGATCCCTTCTTGGGATGGACCACTGCCTGTCCACGTGTCACACATGCAACATTGTGGGTCCCACTTTTTTGACAGGTCCCACTTGGGTTTTATCGACACCAACTATCATTTGACAAGTGGACCAAACTTGGGTCATAAAATCCAATGGCCACGATTGCACTAAACTGATGACTTGATTGTAGCTCATGACTTTGATATTGTACGGGTACAAAACACCTAATTAATTTTTTCCTTTCCTCCTCCTCCCTTTTTTTTTTTTTTTCAAAATAAAAATTTGTATAATACAATGTAGAGCGAAATACATTGTATTACTGCAAAATAAAATTATTTCCGAAATACTAACGATAAACAAATAGAGCGAGACCAAAGCATTGTAGGTCTCATTGGATTCATAATTAGTGCTACATAACTACATAACTATGCAAGCATCGCTCTTCTAATTTGTAGTAATTTTTTTGTAGCAATGTATAATACTTTTTAAAAGAGAGATTAAAATTTTGTGACCTAATAATATTTCATTGATGGTATCCGAATATGGAATTGGGCTTACACTTATTCTTATTGAAATATGATGACATCGTATAGAGGACCGTTATGTTGGATCGGCATTACATGACATTAGTGATGAACCAATAGAGTCGAAGGAGATGTAGGGCCCATTGATTCATAATTTGGGGTCATATAAGTAGCTCTCTTTAATTTGTGACAATTTTTTTTAGCAGTGTAATAGCATTTTCAAAAATGTTTTTCAATATTTTTTAACCTAATAATTCAACGATGAAATCCCGTATACATCGGAACTCGGCTCACACGTTTTCTTACTACATATATGATAATATTGTATACGGAACTAATAGAATTTTCCATTCCAACTCGAACAACCCTAATTCATGCTCGATTGATCGATGTGATTAACATAGTAAAAAGTAAAAAAAAAAAAAAAATTAGAATTAAAATTATAACTTTAAAGTTAAAACGAAATTTCCGAACACTCATTACATACGTACAATTAAACCAAGAAGCCATGGGTGAGACATAATTACCTTTCATTTGACTAACAACAGAGTGAAAACAGATCTTTGGAATTGCTTAGGATGCCCCTTCCACCAATTTGCACTTAAAGATGGGGAGAATAGAATGTAGTGTCTCCCACAATAGATACTTGGGCCTTCTCCCCCTTAAAGTAGATCTAACCGTTAATTATTGGGGTATGATCATCTTGCCAAAAGGTAAAACATATTAGAAGTTTTTGGGAATGTCCTGCATGCAATCAAGTGCATGAAGGGCCATGCATGCATGCCTAGGCCTGAGATGTGAGACAAAACTAGTTGTCAGAAAAGAAAGAGACCCTTCTAATTTTGGTCTATGAGACTATGAGTGCATATACCTATGATCAGATGTGAAATCCCAACACCTTCTTCTCAAGGTCTCACCTTCTACAATAATTTTATCTTTTTACCTACGGTTATTTTTAGATTAGGGCTATTTTCAATTTTTTTTTTTTTTTTTTCAAAATCCAATTTTTTGTCCTTTTTTTTTTTTTTTTGTTTTAGTAAAAAAAAGTTACCAAATTTATCTCCCCCTTATTTTTCCATGAGAATTTGGACGGCTTGACTTGACCTGACTAATCGTCAACTATAAGTAGGATATATCGCTGCTTAACTCACACCAGTTGATATTCAAAAACACTTGACGAGTTGCTAGTCCTACAAGAGACTAAAAATTAAGACATTTTACATCTCGATGCGTAAATACCAAAATCAACTGTTCTATCGCGAGCTGGCTCAGGATATCCCTTACTACAATTTAAAAAATAACAACAACTATTTTACGAGATACTTCTTTCTATTTAATCTATATTGATCATAGCAAATAAGTACTTTAATTATGATACTAGATTAGATTACTTTAAATTAAACCTTATCCATGTTGTATTAGAGCCTGAGTTTCGTTTTCATACCGACCAATAATTAAACAATTGTTTGGCAAACAAAATCCAAGGAAACTCAAGTCACGAGAGAGCCAACAAAGCAACCAAAGATAGCAAAAGAATGGGATTTTCTTGGCCAAACGGTATTCACTCGTTTACCATAGGTAAAAAAATATTGAAATGATTTTCTGTTTTGTTAATTAATTAGAAGTTTCACCAAGTGGGGTAGGTTTAGATAATTATAGTTTTTAGGTTCTATAAGAAAAGTTTAAGTTTGGAAAGTTTGAAAATTATCGGATTCGAAGATCAATGGATTTAAAAGCCTTAAGTAATGATGAATGATCATCATGATTTACTTAATTGGGCAGACAAAATACATCATATAAAAAATCTAGACAGAATGTGTAGAATCAAATCTAGTTAATTTAATTGGATAATTATTTTTAGTCAAGTTCATTTCTTTACAAAGACGGAACATAATCGATTTGTGCTCTTGCTCGATCAAGCAAACTATTAATTTGTAATATATATAGTCTCGATCTAGTAAATAAATGCTGACTTTCGTGAAAGTCAGCATGAAGCTCATAGGGAATTGTGAGATGCATATTTTGAAAAATCAACCGTTGGATTAAATACCCTTATTTTGGATGTCACGTATGCCAAAAATTACAATGATCCGATGTAGGCATTTCAAAATATAGACCGTAAAACATTCTATCCTCTGAAAATTGTCACAATTCTTCTTAGTGACATATCTGAAAAACCGACCGTTGAATCACCATTATTTTTGGCAAGCCAAACATACATATGCATAGTATCTAATTCAACGTTTAGTTTTTCAAAATATATATGCATCTTATAATCTCTTATGAGTTTCATGCTGACTTTCGCGAAAGTCAGCATTTGCTGTTAGGATCATTTTTGTATAAGATATATCTATATATATATATATTAACATGAAAGAGGGGAGATTAAGATTTATAATATGAAGCAAGAGATAATTACCCTACATCATTTTCAAGTATAAATAAATTTTGTTGGCATGTGGGATGGTCAGTTTTTTGTTTTTTTATTTTTTTTTTCAAGAAAAATTAGTATGAGTGTGAATTCCTTTGTGCTGCTTAGTCATGTACGTACCATTGATGATGTAAAGACAACAATGACAGCAATTATGACGGAATGAATGAATGAATGAAATGTAAAATTGATTTTCTTTTTTATGTGAGAAGCTTTTGCTAGGTCTAGGTGCTATGGACACAAAATTAAAGGCCCGTGCATTTAACCTAGCTTGTAATAGGGGACCCAAAGGAGCTATAGCATCCATGGTTAGCTAGACCAAATTGGTTTTTTTTTTTTTTTTTGGAAAAAATTAATGCTAGACCAAATTATTCTTTTAATACAATCGTACATTTTTTAAAATAACAGTAATAATTACATAATTCGATTTCTCTTTCCAGGAAAACGATCAATAATGTTCATCCGATCTGAGCCAAATATTTCTTCAAAGTAAAGACAAGACATGGATTGATTATCGTGATGGACTAGGGTTTGTGTAAGATTTCGTTTATTTTTAGGGATTAGTCTGGACTAAACCTTGGCGGTAGACCCATGATGCCCTAATGCTGGGGGCAAAAAAAGAACGAGATAGAAAAAATTGGATTTCATACGTAATGACTTATGTACAATGTATTAACATTCCACCTTGAAAAAATAACATATTCAAGTCTCGTCTTTATAGTATTGAAGTAATTTTCTATAATTAGTGTTGCCATTGTTTTTCTTTTTTATTTTAATATTTTTTGGTGAGCGATTGTAACCTATAGGTTGTTGGTAGACTTTGCTCTCCCTCATAGCTAGCTTTCTAGTAAAGTATATATGAAGTCCAACTGATTGCAAATTGTACACCATGATGTACATATCATAGCTATATATATATATATATATATATACTTAACCAACCCCCACCCAAAAAAAAAATGAAAAAAGGAAGAAAGAAGAAGGAAGAAGAAGATTGTAGCTAGGAAAACTTGGTTTCATGAGTATATGCTACTCCGTTAGCGATTCGTAGAATTTAGAAAGTAGAAATCTAAACCAAATTTAGAAAATTTGGAGATTGAGAGAGTAGTTCATTAATTAATAATATATGATAAGGTAGAATTGAGATATTTTGACAGGAAGTATATATATATGGTGGGTGGCTGCTGATTTTCTTCTGGCTCGATCGATCACAAGTTTTAAATTAATTTCATGTGGGTAGCTGCTGATTTTCTCATGCTTCACGTTTTAAATTCCTTTTAAATTTAATTTAATTTATCAATTTTCTCTATTATTTAAAAGGAAGCTACCTACCTAGCTTCCTTCTTATAATTATTAATTAATCATGCACCATTTTAGCAATCCCTAATTCCAAAAATTGAGCAGCATTATTATTATTATTATTTTTGGCGCGACAGATTAAGAAGACAATTAATAACTTGAATTGCTTGATTAATTAACTGTTTACTAATAGTAATAGAATATAACAGAAAATTAACTTAATTATCTTGCATAATTACATAGAGTGATTATGAAAAAAGAAAAAGAAAAGAAATTAAAGTAGAAAAGAATTATGAAGACTGTAGGAAAGATGCGACGTCAATATAAGAAGGGGTGGTTAAATCTCATAATGTTGACAAATAGTGACAGCTACGGGGGAGCTACCGTTAATTACGGTTTAATTTGAATTAAGTGGGGACTCGATAAACCAAAGGAAATTACTTTGGAAAAGGGAGAAGGGCATCAGGGTAGAATCTTAAGACATTTTATATATATATGGACCCCCATATATATATATATATATATATATATATATATATATATATATATATAGATATTGGGTCCTCTTTTGATGTGATAAATGATGGAATTGAGGAAAAATTAGGCTTTTACACTATGTTTAAGGAACCATTGTAAACATAGTAATGAAATTATTGGTTTTTTTGTCTATTCTAGTTTCAATGCTTTCAAACATGAACTTATTCACTGCTCCAATGTTGCTTTCGAAGCAGTGAATAAGAAGAAAAATTAGATATATATATATTTTTGGAGCGTACCAAGTTTATGAGAAGAAAAATTAAAACCATATATATATAATTTAGTAAAAATTACTCAATATAATTAATAATTATACAATTTACAAATTCCTTTTTTTTTTTTTCAATAATTGGAAGAAAATTATAATTAATGACCTATTCTTTTTATGGATATCATGCATGTCAAAAATTACAGTGATTAAATATCAACATCTCAAAAAATAGATAGTGAAAAATTATGACCGTTGAAAAATGTTACGATTTTTCTCGGTGACATTTTGAAGAAAAGTTGGACCACTGTGATTTTTGGCATGCATGATACCCATAAGAAGAAAATCTAATTCAACAGTCAGTTTTTCAAAATATGTATCTCAAACTTATCTATTAGTTTCATGCTTCCTTTAGCTAGCTAAAAGCAAGCATATGCTATAACAAGATCATTTTCATATATATATATATATGATCAATTAAACACTGGTTCTTCATCTTAATTAAACCAAGATTCATAATATATATCGATGATCAATTAAGGACGGGTCCTTCAGCTTAATTAAACCAAGATTCATGAAAATGCCCATAAAGCAAAAATGCTTTTCATGAAAATGCCCTAAAAATTAAACCGAGATTCATGAGTAATTCAACAAAAATCCCATTGAATTTATAAGAAAATGCCAAATTTCTAAAGAAAAGATATATACATCAAACCTAAAAATTAAGCCAAGATTCATGAGTATAATTGGACAAAGTCCCGTTGAATTAGTAAGAAAATGCCAATTTTCCAAAGAAAAGATACCCATAAAGCAAAAATGCTTTTCATATGGTGAAAAATGCTGGGAAACATGCAGGATAGCAGTTTGATCTTGCTTCAAAAGAGCAAAATATGAAATTTGAAATGCTTGAGATGGAAGCAATTGGACCCATGAAAGATTCTTGGAGTATTAATGTTTGCACATGCAACAATTAATGGCACAAGGAGTCTTTTGCTTTGTTTGTTGAGCCATCAGGGACAGTTGCTTTGAGAGATTTTTGTTTCTTCTCAACTTATAGAGGAATCAAAGAAAGTACATGAAAGAAATGGGCATGAAATTCTTTGTCCTCTATTGATACAGAATTTTGTTTTTGGTACCAGTCATTTTCAATCAAATTTAAAGGATAATTTCTAGTCCTTTCTCAAATGACATACGAGATGCATCATCCCACCTCTAATAAATTCTTTTAAGGCTTTTAATTACTTATTTCTCGAACTTTTAACAAAGATATTATTCCGTGTGATGGACATATACGCTCGCTCCTATGACACATATCATCAAAGTGTGGGTCTAGGGATGTGGGCGGGGCGGGGCGAGTTTTTGCTTTCCCAATCTCGTCATGTGAATAAAAATCATTTCTCAAACCCGTCCCAATCCCAACTTAAAACGGGACGGAGTGGGACGAGAATTATGCGGGGCGGGACGGTTTTCCCATCGAGTTTGAAAAAATAATTAAAATATTTTTTAAACTTCAATTTTATTTTATTTTGGAATGAATCCTAACCATAATCTCAACAAATTTTGATTTTTATTTTCGATTATAAGTATTAGTAGTTAAAATATATATTTATATACATTAACTTGGTGAAAAGAATAGAAAAAAATAGAATTGATAAAAATCTTAAAACACTAGATATTGTAAATAAATGGAAAATATTTTAGTATAATTATATATACATAGATATTTGGGGAGGGACGGGTTGGAGAAGCCATATCCCATTCCCGTCCCAAACCTTATAGGATTTTTAATTTTTTTCCCAAATCCTATAGAATTTTCAAATCTATTTCCCAAACCCTTCCCAATAGGGGTGGAGCGGGACGGATTACCCTTTTAACCCATCCCATTGACATCCCTATGTGGGTCTGGTCGAATTAAGCATATATATATATATATATATTATTCTATGTAATGGGTATAAGCGAGAAGGTCCTAATCCTTGGACTATTATGGTAGGTTAGATATCATCTTAACTTTCAATATTGTACGAAGTAGACACATTCAAGATTCGAATTTACGCATTTGTCCTTTTATTAGTAAGAAATTTTTTCCATTGGTATGGCTCCAATGTAACTGAAATTATCTTCCAACAGAAGAAATTATCTTCAAACAGAAGAAGAAACCAAAAGCAAAAGAAGGAAAAATGGAGAGCAGCTAACAGCCTAAATGAGATGAGAACAATATCACTTCACCTTGTCATTTAAAGATTGAAAGCCCCTTTAGATGACAGCTATAAAGAGCAAACTGGTAAAAGTAAATTTTGAACCCTTCACAAAATAAAAAATTAGCCACTCAACTACTAAGTAAAGAAAAGAAAAAACAGAATATTAAACAGTGATTATTAGGTAGTGACCTATGGTCTAATCGAGGTATGCTATCGATTGATCAAGCTTGTGCGTCAACATTTTACCTTGATATATATATATATATATATTGTGAGAGGCCCTATTATAAGGTGCATTTTATGCAGCTCGCGTAAAATGACCTGCTTTTGGATTAATTGTAAAACAGTTTTTGAAAAATTCGTCATTGGTTTAGGTGCCTTCCTTTGCACTTCATGCATGTCAAAAATCACAGTAATCTAAAAATCGGCCTCTCAAAATACTAATGGAGAAAAACTGTGACATTTTGAAAAATAAAAGAATCTCAGTTTCTCAATGTGATATTTTTTCAGAAACCATGAAACCATTGGATTAATGTAATTTTTGGGATGCATGATAAGGGTATCTAATCCAATGCTCGGATTTTTAAAACTTATTTTGCAAGTCACCTTACAGAATCTTGCGTAAAGTATACCTTACAATATAACCCCTAATATATATATATATATACACACACATACCTTTTAGTTGACAGCTATAAAGAGTAAAACTGGCAAGTGAAAATTTTGGATCCTTAGCAAATCAAACATAGCTGCCAATTCCATGAGACTTATTGATCTCACCAGTACTTTTATGTTGAAAAGCAATGCAAACAAACTGCATATAATATGCATATTCACCCCCACCACAAAAGAAAGGGGTCTACACTAGAAATTAGCCAATTCAATAGAGACCCCACTGCGCCCACACTGCAGCTTCCTTCTCTTCATGGCAACCCCCCCTCCCATGAAAAAAGTCTTGAAGAAAGCCTAGCTTCCCAGTTACCCCCTTTTGCCCCCCTATTCCTTTTCTTCACTCCACAATCCCATCAATTGATATCTACATAGAATTTTACAGCTTTTGATGTTATCTTGATTCCTTACCTTTTTTTTTTCTTTCTTTCTTTTTTTTTTAACAGCACTTGCTGGTGTGCTGATATCTTGCCAAATTGAGCATTTTTGGCTTACTCTCCCACATGCAAAGCCGGTGCGCCGATGATCATGATCATGATCAGGCCTATGGCGGGCGGGCGGGCGAGTGAGCACACATGCACACGTAAATCATGCTGTAGAGGGAAGTCAAACCATAACGGATTAGAGATATTGTCCCAAACTTCTTAAAATAGATTTATTTCTTTTAAGTCTAGAAATTGACCCTTGAACCATTTCATCACTTTATGGTCTATTTGAAACCTTTATTTTTTTTTTGGTTGCTTAAAGTTTTTGAATGATTTGGTGAGTCATGGTGTATATACGTGATGACAGTGCATGATAATCATGCAAAGTGTGGTCCATTCAGTTGGTGTGAAGGAGGAGGGCAAGACCGCGAGAAGTCGCTACAATGATTACAACTTTATGTTGAATTTTGCTAATACAAGCATGGTCATTCATATTTGCTTAAGTAGACTTTACAAAATGTCTCCCCAAATTTTGTTTTACAAGCTGCTAAACTTGTATTATTAATTAATTAACATCTTATGGGAATAAATAGAAATAGTAACACCATGTTTATAGCACAAGCAAGTACCCACTAGAGAGAGAGAGAGAGTGAGAGAGAGGGGCTAGCTTTCATGTGGTTCCACTCAGAAATCAGAGATTGGGATCTTGTGTTGGACAATTTTTTAAATAATTTATTTAGTTCTTGGGGTGTTTTCAAAAGCTCTTTAACTTTTTTGATTCTGTTTAGGAAAGTTTTGAGGTGTTTTGTATGGAAAGTCTCACATTGGAAAAAGTGCAAAAGAAAAGGGAAGGTATTATAGGGCGTTAAATGTGCAATCTGTAATAGTAGAATCTGTACCATAAAATAGTTATGCTCTGTACTGTAAGATTAACAAAATTGCTATTTAACCACCTTTGGTAACCATCCTTCATTTTTCATCCTGACGTGTTTTCTCATGATGATTCATTATATATGATCACAAACACAAGGAGGATCGGAATAGATTGCAATCGAACAATCATAATTGAGTCTCAAAGTGCCTGTAAAATGGCCAAAAACCTAGACATGTTTGAATCTTGGAAAAAACAGGGGAAAGGAAAGAAAAAACCTAGACATGTTTGAATCTTGGAAAAAACAGGGGAAAGGAAAGAAAATTGTTGAAAATTGTTTAGAAGATTCATTTATTCGTTTTTCTAAGCACCTTATAATTTTCTCCCTCTCTAAGGCAATAAGTCCTTTTTGCAATTAGTTTGCTGCAGTAACTCAATTCCAATGTCTTCATTAGTGCATAATGTAAGCAAACAATAGTGCATAATTGAGCTCTAGTGAATCCTGGAGGCTAATTTGCTACTTGCTAGTAACCCCGCGGACACTAGTTTATGAAAAGTCCTGAGGGCAAATAATGAATGTTTCAAGGACTGTGACGTAGTAACTTGCGTTGAACTACTGTTTTCATCGTTTTCTTGCAATGCAGGATTTTTAAATTCCAACATCATGTTTGGTAGGGAAAGTTATATATATCTTGGAAATGATTACAGAAATCTTACGATATGATATGCTTGTCGAGCAAGATGATGGATACTCTTTGTTCTCTATATATTCTATAATTCTCCTAATTGAAGGAAAGTAACACCTTTCTTTTCACTTTCTTGAAATCAGTTTGCAGTATAAATCTCAATCAAATTCCTATTATGCAGCCAGTTCAAAGATTAGCATGTCAATATTGCAGCATTTTGATTTGTGTCTAGAGTATGAGAGACGCCAAACAACAATCAACACAAGTTATAAGAAGCAGCAAGAAAGGTGCCGCAAATCATGATCTAATTAGAGAGAGTGGAAACAAAACAATGATTAGGGAAAAAGGATGCCCACTCAAACTCAAAGCATCATTTTTTGTATACAAAAAGCACAAAAAAATTGTAGGCAACAAACAAGACTTTTTGGCATTACAGTCACAAGACAAACAAACATGAAAGTAGTGCACATTTCAATTCTGTAATACAATCTTTCTAAATCCCATAAATCTCAATCAATTCTTCGTCATTTAATGGTTTCTTCAGCGTAAATATCGTTTGATGCAAGTCGATCTCTTACTTTGAAGGGTGTTTTCAAAATCATGAATGGCAACAAGCTGTTGAAATCATGGAAGTAACACAACACACCAAGATAGACCCCAAGCTTCTAAATCATAATTGCAGTAACTCTCGATCGATATCTCTTAGTCTCATCGAAGTTTTACCCAGTCATATCTGTCCAATTGTACCGGCGGATACAGATCCTTGCACAAATGAACTGAACAAGAATCAGAACCAGCACCATTCCTCGGCATATTATACTTCGAATCTCTCTGCTTCCAAGTCCTCTGCTTAGCCTTAATTGATTCAGTGAGACTCATGTAGCTGGGTTTACTGGTATTGCTCGCTTCTGTCCTTTCTACCCAGAGAGTGTTCCTTGACACCGGACTTGGAGATGCGGATGCAGATGAAGTTGATGCTGAGCTATCATCATAAGGAAATTCAGAACTTGGGTCTGAAGACGTGCGGGCAATTTGGCCAATTATGTGAGGTTTTGCAGAAATCCTTGTTGTAACATTGTTCCTTCTAACTTTCAATGTGCCGTATTCAGAAGAATTTGAGCTTAAGCCTCCAAAATATTCTTCACTTTTCTTAGAAAAAGGGGTCATCTCTGATGGGTCAGTATGGAGTTCTTCCATTAACCTGTTCTCCCATGGCTTCGCTGCCATCCAACGCTCTAACCAGCTCCAGCCTGAGCTGTTCTTATCTAGCTTGTGATGCTTGAGAGAGGTCACTGACTTTCCTGTACTTGAATTTGTGCTGGCATTTGATTTCGATTGCTGAAAGCCCATAAAAGAAAGCAAAAAAATTAATTTCTCAACTCAACTCAACGAGAATTCTTGCAATTCAGCTCTATGTAGAGTCTTATTCTCCATAAACTTTTGGGGTTTTTGACATTTTTTACCTGTTGAGAGAGAGAATATGCAATTGCTCTCTCCCTCTTGATGGCTCCTTCTTGTCTCATTTGTAGCTTAGCTCTCACTTCTTCAACTGTTCCAGAACTGTCACACCATCCTTGCTGAGAAATTGCAATGATACCACATCATAAGAAAGAAGAGGATAAAAGTTCAAATTCTAAGCTTTTGTTTGGTTCTCAGAAAAATTGAAGGAAAGGAAAGGAAATTTGTTCTAAACAACTTTCACAATTTTTGTTTCCTTTTCCTGTCTCTTTCTGAGATCCAAACATAGCAAGTACTGATGGGAAGAAAATGACTTGGAATAGCTTGTAATAACCTCAGCCTGCTTAATTGGATCAGCCTGGTTGCGGTGTTCATTAAGTAAATTCTGCACAGCTTGCCCTTCTGAAGACATTCTCACACATCGTGCCTTCACTCGAGCTTGAACTCGAACAAGAGCCTGCATGCATCTCAGTGTCACAGCAGCCTGCTTTCGAACCTGCCTGCCGCGAAAAATAGCCTGAAGCCTTACCACTGCTTTCAAGGCCCTCAAAGCTCGTCGTGCCTGCAATCATCCCATGAATCCCACTAAACAAAAACAGCATTTCACAAGCAAGAAAAGGAATTCAAATCACCCCTAGTATGTCATAAATTAATAGAACCCTTTACAGAATATTATGAAATTAATCTAATCCCATGTTTGGCTGCCAAGAAAATTGAGTTAAAAAATTCAAATTTATGTGTCGTGTTGGTTTAGTTTGCTATAATTGAACAAATTACATCTTATTAAGCCAAGTAGTTGTGACACCCCAATTCATAATTGGTTGAATATGTAAAGATGAAAATGCTACAATTTTATCCAATTCTATGAGGAGCATGTCCCCTTTAAAGGGCTATATAAACTTCTAATTCCGAGCTTAAATTCAGACAAGGAAGCCCATCTTTCTTGCTTTAATCTATCTCCCACCATGGGAAGGACAATACCAAACACACTATCTCAATGGTTTTATCTAAGTACGAGCACTCGACACAATTAGGACAGCACATAACACAGACATTTGTTCCAGCAAATGAATATTTTGTTACATATAATTAAGTTATATCATCTAGCATCACATGCATAGTTCAAAAGTGCAACGTTTTATGACATTTTTCAAACTACTAGTTCGCATGAACATAAGATAAACAAAGAAAAGGAAAAAAAGTAAGGGAAAAAGTTTCTGTACTTCTTAGATGTGCATGTTTGGTGTTATGATTTGGGTTTTTTGACATTATTGAGCTAAAACCCATTCATCAATCTACTTATCTAGAAGCCTCAAAACACACACACACACACACACACACACACACACATATATATATAGCAGTGTACTTGACTTGAAGAAACTGAGAACAATTTGTACATCTATAAAAGTTACAGAGTATAAGAAACAGAGAAAACAGAGAGACCCATTTACCAAGAAGCCCCGAAACACAGTCTGGATTCGAATCGAAGCCCATTCTTGCCTGACCGCCATGAAATCTTTGGGCGGAGCTCGAACCACTGTAGCCATAGCAGCAGCAAACGCATCATCAACTAAAAATGAAGAATCAGATACCTCAGATACCGACACGTGGCACCCATTAAAACTCTTCACTGACGATTCAAGATTTGCTGAAGAGCTCCTCCACAGCTTCCATTTTCTCCGGCTCTTACAACCCACCTTCTTCTCCTATAAAATCAAAACAACATAAACAAAAATAAAACAGAATCAAAACATAGAAAACAAGAAGAAAAAAAAAAGAGGGTAAAAGTTGGGTTTGAGATGTTTTAGCTTACCTGGTCATTTATTTGGGGCTTTTTGAGATTGATTAATGATTTTAGCCATTTTCCTGAAGTACCCATTAGAGAAACTCACTTGTTATAGCAGAGAACTGAGCTATCGCTGCGTGAAGTGAAAGAAAGAACTAAGTTTTCCTGAAGAAATGTGGAGTGGGATTTCAGAAAATGTATCACACTTTCACCCAAACGACAAACACAAACTCCAGTCTAGAGAGAGAGAGAGAGATGTATTTGACTATTTGTTGATTTATTGGGTTTAAGCTGGCTTTAGTGTTCTTGGGGATAGCCGTTTGAATTTTGAAATTCGAAAAAAAGGGAAAACCCGTAACGGATACGGAGACTTTTTAAAATCTTTAATTTTGACGCTCCCTTAATAATCCCATTTTACCAAGCAGAACTTTTAGTAAGCCGATGTTTAAAACGCAATGAATAAGAGATGTCTTTATAAGCTTTGCTACAAGGAACGATGTCACTGATTAGGGGGTGTTTGGAAAATGAGAAAACTAGGCCTGCTGAAATGGGATTAAGGGTTTTTTTTTGGGGAAATTAGGAAAATGTAAAAGGATTTTCAGGGACTCCTAGCTATTTAGAATATAGCTAGAAATTATTCAGTTTGCTGGTAATATATGGTTATATAAACACATAACATTCATTTTGTGTATGTTATGTGATAGTGCTATGTGTTTAGGAGGATGTTATATAATCAGCAAATTGAATAATTTTTTCAATCTATCTTCGCCTCCTCAGTTAATTTAGGAAGCAATTAATGTTAAAGCAAGCTCCAATCGGCTCCGAATAACTTTCTCAAACTCCTCAAATGTAGAGAGTGACTTTGGCTCCCTATCCATTATTTTAACTATTTTTATTCTGTCAAAATTCAAGCAAGCCCACAAGGGCAACTCTCTTCCCACCAATATTTTGAATGTGTATCTTAAAAATTAATATAAAATTCATTATTAGTAAAAACAGGGAACATGGTTGGAGTAGCCTAACTCCCTAAAATAGTTTTGTATCCATTGTAGCTAAAATTTAGCTAAATTTTAAAGAACGTAGGAGAAGCTCTTATGTCAACCATTCTGTTGTTTACTTGTAGCATCACTTATTTTAAATTTTGGCAATATTTTTATAAAATGATTTGATGTGACATATTACATCAATTTTTATGTTAACAAAATAACTTAAATAATTGTTGATGTATCATACAACATCAACTATTTATGCATATTATATTGATAATGTCGTGCCAAGTGTCATGTTATTTGGAACGTGCAAAGTATGCTAGTCTTGTATCCTATACTCATTGAATTGTCTTTTGTTTCTTTTTATATAATGATAGAAATCTATGTTCCAATGTGCGTTTTTTTTTTTTTGGTTGGTAACGCAGTAAGGGGTATACTCATTGCATTTTTTTTTTTTTAGCTTACGCTCACCAAAGTAAGTCCCCTCTCCAGTTCAGTCAAAGGCAGGGCTATCTATGATCTCAAAGAGTTTCCAAAATTCGAATCCAAAATATCCGAATTGACGGTTCGACCCAAATACCACTTGGACAAGAATAACCCCTTGAAGTTTATGTCGCAATGCTCTTAATTTTAACAAATGGGTCTTCTACAAACTCATAAACAAATGGACCATTACTCAAAACTTTAAAAAATAAATAAATTAATCAATCAGTAGAAGAAGAGTCCAGTGGTAAAACCTTAAGCAGCTAGTTGGCAAGCCTGGCATCTTTCAATTAATGCAAGCCTTTAATGGGCTTTTGCCAAAAACATTGAAACCGATCGTGTGGTCCTATGTGCTTGAGAGGAATCAAAAAATGAATAATTAATGTCTTGAGGACTGTATCAATACTGCATAGTAGCTTTTGAACAAAATATCTAGAGTTATCAGATCATTGACCCTACTCATTTAATGGAATAATGGTATCTCTTTCTTTTTATAAGATCAAGCTCTTAGATTTGAGTCTTTAAATATGAGAGAGAGAGAGAGAGAGAGAGAGAGAGAGATGAAATTATTTTCATTCCAAAGAATAATGAACACTAGTTACATTGTAATACTAACCCCAACAGAGGGGGAAAAAAACAGGGGAACAATCTTGAGGTAAAAGAAAGAAAAAATTATTCAGCTGAAGTTAAATGACCTACAAAATAAAGGTCAAGAAAAATCTAAATAGTAGACTAATCAATGCTGGGTTAGTCCCTTTGCCTTTGTTTGGATTTCAAAAAACTCAAGGAAAAAAAAGAGAGAAGCTTAAAATTGCTGCAGAAAGCAATCAATTTCTAAGCAATTTTCTTTTGTTTCCCTCTTCATTTCAAAGATCCAAGCCGAAAAGAGGTTGATATAAAGGGCACAAGAAGTGCCCTGAATGCCACAAAGACTTGAACTTTAGGCCAAGACCCAAAAGAATAGAATCACCATTTGGTGAAGTACTGCATGGCTAGAAATTCAGTTAGCTGCAGGAACAAGTACCCTTGGACTAGGAAGTCCCATGTAAGCAATTCTGGGTGATAGGTGGATTATTGGACTAGGCCTCGGGGAGGGGATTGGGAAAATGCAGCTTGGAAGGGATCCAGCAGGCATGACCCTAGGTGATAAATGAACCTGTTCAAGTGCCTGGAATTGTAGCTCTGCTGGGTAGTCTCTTACACACCCGATTCGAGGACCCGCACCGGTACTCCATTTATGAGATAGACGCTTACCCATTTCGAAAACTGCCGGCACTGGTACTTCCACATTGACCTCATCAGCTGTGTCCAAATTGGGCTCATGATGAACTGCTGCAGTACTCGCGATATCCTTGGTTGGCTTGTTTGTATCATCATTAGCTGCTGCTTGATTAGTGTTTGTTAATATTGGGATATTCATTGGATTATTGTGATGATCCCTTACATAATCTGACAACTTCGGCTCATTGTCAGTGACTTTAACTGGTGGAACGTCATCGTCAATTGCACATCTCTACATAAAAACATATTCATTTTTAACCATGCCATTCAATGTGAGCCAGAGGGTTTAAGAATTGGTACCTTAACATCAGTTAAGTCCACTTGGTGCTCCTCTAAGAAGCTAATGAACTCCGTGAAATTCTCTTCTGTGGGGCAATAATGTCCACTGTAAGGCCATATAGCCTGCACAAGGTGACCAAAATTTGGGGTACTTCATTTAATGGCCATGCCCAAAACAAATTTGTGCAGATGCAGAACATAAATATATGTACTCATATTGAAATATGTAACATACCTCAAGAACACCATTATGGGCAACCAATCTTCCAGCAGCAGTGATAGCACCGCCAGATAGAAAACTAGAATGCTGGAAGAGGCCTTTTTTCTTCTGCCCAACGTACAAACTCCTCGACGTGCTGAGGACAAAAATCCACTTAGAACCTTCAACAGTGTCCACAAGCACGCCGCTCTGTTTGTTAACAAGCTTCCCATCAACTACAATTACTTCAAATGCTTCCCTCTCTTTCTGCAAGAGCAACCAAAATATATCACAACATTTTATCAGCTTCTTGGGCAACCCAATAATCTATAAAACAAACAGGACATTCCTAGCTAGTGCAAAGGAAGTATTGTTTCTATAGGTTCTGTTTGGATCATGGGAAGCCAGAGGGAAAGGGAAAGGAAAATACTAAAAATTGCTTAAAAACGGATTCCTATCTTAAATATTTTAATAATTTTCCTTTCATTTTTTTTGCTCTTCCTAAGATCCAAACAAAGGCCTATCCTCTGCTCTAATCTATGCACCAAAAGACAAGTAAGAGGAATGCCATGGCACTTACTGGTCCAAGATATTTGATGCATTGACGCTGCAGCTCAATTCTCGAGCACTTGTCAAGACTTACTTCTTTCCCATCTCCAACGTCCAACCTTCAATTTCACAAAGTTGTTAAAAATCATATTGAAATTCTAATTGGAACTTAGAAAATGGTTGATGGGGTCAATGTGTTTTTTACCAGTAGAAGAAAGGTTGGGAGCTCTCACTGCCAAACCAGACATCATAATACAAGTGCAGATTATGTCCATAACGATGGCGTGGATCGATCTGCACAAGACAAATAGAATAAGTGTCAGCAGGACTTTAATCCATTTTCAATGAACCCCACTTTTTTCTTATGGCAAACACCAAACCAATAAAAATTAAAATTCGATTAGGACAAGCCAAGCTGAGATAACAAGTATTTGAACAATTAGGCTTTGTTTGGGATCTAGGGAAAATGCTAAAAATTGCATTAAAATGGATTCCTCTCTGAATTTTTTTTTTAAACTTTTCAATCTCCTTTCCCCTTGCTCTTTCCAAGATCCAAACAGAGGCTTAGTCTACATTTAAAAGAAAATTTGAAGAAGAATGTGGACTTACAGCTTCAAGCCAGTGTCTTAAGGCTAGTTTCTGAGCCTTCTCATCCTTGGACAAACCCTTCCCAACCTACAATTACAAGGGAAACAGGAAATAAAGAAGATTGTACTACTGGTTTCGCCATTAAGTACTTTTGGTTCCAGTCAAAATTGACTTTAGAAAACAGAAACATGGACTTTTATTGCAAATCGATTTGAGAAAACAAAACTATGAAATTTGCAGCATCAAAAGAGGTAAAGGTTCCAAAATCATGAAATGACATCAATAAAAATTTAAGGACTTAAGAAGAGTACCTTGGCTGCTCTAGTCCTAGCTCTTGCCCACCGAGAAACTGCAGTTTCTGGTTTCTCAAAGAACAATACAGAGCTTTGCTTAAGAGCAGCAAAGTCCAACGCCTTCCACCTACAAAATTTGACATAAAAAATCAACAAAATTTCACAATTAAGGACTAAAATCAGCATTAAGAAAGAAGATAGCTAGAGAAGTAAAATTAACAAACCAGAGCTCCTCAACAACAACAGCACAATCTGCTAGATTTCTTCTTGTCCGGTAACTTTTGTAAACTTTCTGCAGGGTCACTGCAGCTGCCTCAAGCTCGCTTACAGGTTTTGGAGAGTACAAAATTGCTGGTTCAGGTAAAGATTTTGTGGGATTTGATTTATTGATGAATTCATCATCATCAACTTGTCCCTTTGATTCCATATTTTCTCCATGGAAAATTAGATTTTTGAATGAAACAGTGGTTTCAAGCTTTAGCTTTTCGAGTTTCCATTTCTTGGAGCCTCGTATAGATTCTTCAAAAACCATTTTATTCGAGCCATCAGATTCGTTTGTGTTGTCTGAATCTCTTTTCTTGAAGCTAACTGTTCTCACCGTTGTCTCCCCATTCTTTGACCCAAAGCTGATGGATCTTACTCTGATTGTTTCTACCTTTTCTGTCAAACCAAACAGCCCAAGTTTCAACATTTCTTTCCAAGATGATACCAGTAATGATAGGGATAATCCCATTGGTTCACAACCAGTAAGACTTCAAAATATGATCAGTATTGATGGATCAACCTACATAAAAAGAGCAAACAAGAAAAAAAATTGTAAGCTTTAAGAGAATTATGACCATGAAATGTTTTTATATTACACACACACACACACACACACATATATATATATATGCAAGGACTAGTACAAAAATGGAGTCATAATTCAACTGGGTGTACCACAGAAGGGGGTTCAAATATGAATAACAAGTCAAAATTTTTTCTCTCAATTTCTGGGAAAAGACAAGAAAATTTATGCAGGCTAGGATAATAACAGGAACCTGGTTCATTGGTAATCAAGGTTTCGAATTTCGAAGGACTCAAATGAATAACAAGTGACAATTTTCTTCTGCAGACTAGGATGATAAACAGGAACCCAATTCATTGCTAATCAAGGTTTTGGATTTCGGAGAAAATTTGAAAATTCGTAGCTATTTTATCTTAACCAGCATTGAAAATTCTCAAGACGGCTAGCTTTTCAAGAACAATTTAAACTTGACAATGCATGATGATGAATTTGATACCAAAAACACATATGCAATTACGTATATGTATATCATTTCCAGCCATTTTGGACCAACCCCAATATGTTTGATGTTTCATTTCAAATTGGACCAATGACCAGAAATATAAAAAATATAAAAAAGATTGAAATTGGACCCAATCAAACAGTAAAATATTCATGAAAAATTGATCAATGCTCAAAGAGGGATAGACGCAGGTTTTTTTAAGTACCTGAATTCAAAACCACAATCTCCTTTTTTCTTTATCTAAAACAAGAACTCAATCCACTTATAATGATGATTCTGATCACAACCCTCCACTATATATACATATATATAGATAGATATCAAAACAGTGAAACAAAGAAAACATTAGTCCACAGAGATTGGTGCCTTCAAATACGTAGTGGACGGTATATTGGAAAGAAAGGGAAGTCTTTGAAATCTCGTTGTTATCAAACTGGGTTGTTTGAATGGGGGGAAAAAAGAAGAAAAAATGGTGGAAATCAATTCAACGGTTATTTAGTTTTCCTTTTCCTGCTTCAATCCCCACGAGGGGTTTGAACTTGAAAGTTTCAAACATTCAAAATACATATAAATATAAAACATTTGTTTATATTACTTTCTTTGGAAACAAAATATGATATATATATAAATGTCTGTTTTTCTCTTCAATTGTGAAACAGAGAGAGAGGAGAGAGAAAGAGGAGAGAGATATAAGAGAGAGAGTAACACGCATAGATCGATAAGATCGTTATTAATGAGCTTCCATGAAAGAACAGAAGAGAAAGATGAAAGTGTTGACTACTCTCACCAACTCACCCGTGTCAATTTTTCAAAGACACACTTAGATTTTGTTACGTACGGATGGGGACTGGTCAATCAATTCAGTCATGATTCATGCATGCCGGTTTTTTGTTTTTGTTTTTGTTTTTTTTTTAAATCCCATTCATATTTTCTCTCAAATTTCTCTCTTTCAAAGTCTTTCTCAGCCAATTAATTAAGCCCCCCTTTTGGTCTCCCACTGTGATTTTCACTTTTCAAATGTTCAAATTCTTCCATCATTTAGATTTTATGTCTTGAATGTGTCGAGTCTTTTTTTTTTCTTTATAACAAAGATTTGTCTAGTTGAATTTCTTGAGTGAGAGCATCTCCAATGCAAAAGTCAAAATTGACACCTCAAATGGCTTTTTTTTTTTTTTTTTTTTTAATTATCCAAAAAAAAAAAAAGACACCTCAAATGGCACTCATTGATACCAAATTTTAATCATAACACTTGCCCGAATGACACTAGTTGATGCCAAATTCTAATTATAGCATCAAGTTTTTATAGTTTTAGCTAGTGCGAAGTGAGTTATGGGCTTACTTACATATGAGAATTAGTCAAATCAACAGCGAGTTGAACTTTTCTAAGATAAATAATTAATATGAAAAATTTGCTTATACCACTTTTGATTCAAGTTGCAGTTGCTTTGCAAGATTCTTTGTTTCTCTATGGACATTTCTTATGCTCTGTTTGGTACGAATGATGGAAAAATAAAAGGAAGAAAAATAAGAGGAATGGACTTTTCTTTCTTATGGAAAGAAGATCATTTTTCCTTAATATGTGTTTGGTATGATGGAGGGAAAAGTGACTTCCTTTCTTCTACCTGTTTAGTAAGTAAAGATGAGGGAAATGATGTATTGCACTGAATTACAATTTTACCCTCACATATTATTGTAAAAAAATTGACATTATACTTTTGAGTGCTAATAACCACAAAAACAATATGAATCCTAAAAATTAATAAAGAAAAATTAAAAATTCAAATTAAATATTAAACTTATTTCAAAGCTGCTAAAGGATTTTTGGGGAAAAAAAAGTTGTTAAAGCATGCAAATAAATACAAAACCAAACAATGCAAATTAGTACAAAAAGTTGTTAAAGCCTGCAAAGAAGTTGTTTGGGAGAATAAGGAATAAGGGTAGTTGTGGGTTTGCAAAAATAAGAAAGGGCAATAAAGTCATTTGACGAAACAAAGTTTAGTTTCCCTTGCCCCATTTTCCCCTCCCCTCCTCCCTCCCTCCCACCCACCCATACCAAACAGGCCATTAAGTTAGAAAATGACATACAACTAATACTTTTCATTCTCCATTAACTCTAACTTATATTTGAAGTTTGATTCATTAAAATCAAAAAAAATTCCAACTTTTAGTCCTTTTTTAGTGAATGATAGACTAACCCGTGTTCAAGAATTAGTCGAACCAAATATCTAGATACCATATTGCATAAACAATAAATAAATAAATAAATAAAATTGATACGTTTAACTCTTCTAAATAAAATAATCCACGTGTTTAAGAATTTTCCCATTCTACTTCTAATTTAAGCCGCAATTGCTTTACAACACACGTCTTTTCTCTATCAACATTTCTTACTTTGGAAATTCTCACACACGTGTTATCTAGATAAATTTAAATAGGAAAAGGTCACACAATACTTATTTAGTTGTACATTTATCATTAAAAATTACGATACATCAGGATAGTTTTTAATTTCGGGTTAGAGTGTCGGGTCATATAAAATTATTATTTTTTTAATTGATTTGGATCTTTCAAAAAAATTAAAAATTCATCAAATCATCTAATCTAATATAAGTAGAAGATTTCGTCTTCTCACATTTCCGATAATATTAATTAGAATTTATCTTTGATTAATTGAGTTTTTATACTTTTCAAAACGACTTCGAAAAGAGAAGGGAACACAAAATTAACAACAATTATATATAATTTTTTTTTTGACCCTGTACTAATTTTCAACAAACCAATGAAGCATTGAAATGTCTCTCCAAACCCTAACAACATCACTTTCAAATTAAGCCCTAAGTAATTTGAGACTTTGACGGTTTCTTTTTTCCACACGGTTGTGGACACATTGCTTCCCCATAGGAAACGTTTTTGGACAATGGACCTCCTTATTTCCATTTTTGACCTGTAATAATCTTAGAAATTTAATTAATCGTCATTATATATATAATAAACCCTACTCTTTTGACTCATTATTCGGAGACAAATTCCGGCTAATGGGCCACCCTTTGTCCCCCAGTATCGACTCATTCAACCCGAATTGCCCCTTAAGAGGAGTTAGAAAAATGTTGGTTCGTGTGATTTGGTAAATCAAGTGAAGATCTAGTATGGGTCAATTTGATGACTGTTGCATTGGGTAAAGACTAAGACTGACTGTGAATGCTCAGATACAAGTACAGAGGGAAAATGAATGTGGAGATTAGGGATCTCAATGGGGCGGGTTTATTCGGGTACCCGCCCCGCCCCGCTCCTATTGAGAAGGGTTTGGGATCATCCTAATAGGGTTACAGGCAGATTTTAGATTTTTTTTTTAAAACCCTATAGGGTTTGGGACAGGTTTGGGATGAGGGCTTAAAAACCCGCCCCGCCCCGATTATATATGTTTATGTATTTTTATTATATTTATTTTATAGGTATTATACAATTAAGTTTCTCCTTAATAAAATGAAATTTTAATCATGCACTTTAAGGGTTTAATTTATTTTACTCTTAGAAGTAACAATTATCTTTAATGTTCATCGATGTATTTTGTAACTTATTTAGGTATTGAGAAAATTGAGAAAAGTAGAAAGAAAATAGTAAATGGGACGGGACGGTAATGGGATGGGGTCTTTTAATTGGGACGAGAATGAGATTCCAAATCCTGACCCGTCACGGGTTTGGGATGGCGTTTTCTTAAATGGGACGGAGTTTGGAAAGGGGTGACCCGTCCCAAACCCGCCCCGTTAACATCCCTAGTGGAGATAGGCTTTCAACTATAGATCTGACTGGCCCATGGGCCTTAAGTCTGGTTTTGATATTCCCCAACCCACTTCTTTTCAATTCGTCGAGGAGAATTAATATTTGTGGAATAATGCTAATTATCCTCTTCATCATCCTCCCAAAATATCACCCTAAAATTTAGGACTTCTTACCCATTCCAACCTCTTCCTCTCTCTCATACTCTGTTTGTTTTGAGGTGAGAGTGGAAGGATTAGGGGTGTGCGCGGATCGGTTGGGGGCGGGTGGAGGGTAAAACTGCAAACCAACCCGCTTTTGGCGGGTGGCTAATCCTCACAACCGCCAACCGACTCGCACACCTTAATAACCGGCGGATTGATTGAAAAAATTAACGGATTTCAACCGGCAGGTGGACGGATTGGGCGGGTCCTAAAATCTCTAAACTCATTTGAACAAGCAAAGACACATCAAATTCGTATCTAACAATACAATTTCGTCTTCCTTAATGATAAAACTATATATAATTCTCATGGGACTCCTCCATAAACTATTTAAAACATAAATATAAAAATTAGAAAAATGATGTAAGGCACATAAATTGAAAGTATATACATATTAATATAAATAAGAAAAAAAATTAGGGGGCACATTTATATAAAATAGGGGGAGTATATTTGACAATATTTGAATGAAATTTTGCTCAAAATTTACAGGAACTCCCTAAGAAAAAGGGATAAAAAATACTTATCAATTGGAAAAGATATAAACAAAATAGAAGGAGAAACATCTCGTGTGTAGATCAATATGATTCCACTCGCATTTGAACATTGCATATAATGACAAACACATCACCACTTTATAACATAATTTTTGAATGCTTTGGAGGATATATCCAACATTTTACAAAGCAATTGATGACAAAGAAATAACTATAAATTTATAGCATGTATTTTGCTTTTGGCCTTTATGGTTTCTACTTTCTAACTTTGCTAACATGTATTTTTTATTTTTATTTTTAATTTATAACAAATATCTTAAATCATTTTATGTAAATTTATTATTTATATATATAAATATATTTATATATAAATGTTGGCGGGTGGCGGGTCTTGAGCGGGTTTTGGTTTTGAAACCCATAAACCAACCCGACTCATAGAATTTCTATCCCATCCACCCGACCCCACCTGTCATGAGATATATAACCGCGGGTTGCGGGTTGGTTTGGTTGGAGTATGGCGGGTACGGCGGGTTTGGCGGATTTTTGCACACCCCTAGGAATGATGGAAGGAGGAGGTGGGAAAAGTGAAAGAATTGGAGTTTGGGGGTTTGTTTGGTATGGAGGGAATGGGATAGAGAGGAAGAAGAGGGGGTATTTCACCTTTTTGCAATCCGCCCAAATGTGGGCGGATGAATGGAGGCAGGGGCGAGGCCAAGGTGGGGGCAGTGGGGGCAAATGCCCCCACACAACTTTTGCAAAAAAATGAATTTTAATATATATTTAGTATATATTTGGTAGAAAATTTAAGAGTGCCCTCTCTTCAAATTTTATTTTCATCCCTTTAAGTTCTTATTTTATAAATTTTAGCCACCAAATTTATAATTGTACTACTTCAAATAGTCATTAAATCATTGGTCATTCTATTTGAGGTTTGAACTTAAAATTTGACCTTAATTAGTGGTTTTAGAAGAGTATTTATCATTCTATCAGTTTCTAATTTAATATCCAATTTGTAGAAAGTGTTATCCATTTATTTTAAATTATGTAATTAAAATTGGAGTTTAAGTCCCTGTAAGGCTGCAATAAAACTAAATTTATGAAATTTAATAAGTTGGCTATGTTCAAAGAGGAGAATAATATATAATGTCAAATCTAGAACGCGTATATATCAATTCTAAATTCATATATATATATATATATATATATATATATATATATATATATATA
>JAESVK010001200.1:231923-290773 GCA_017140935.1 Hamamelis virginiana
AAAAAAATGAATTTTTATATATATTTAGTATATATTTGGTAGAAAATTTAAGTTCAAATTTTCTTTTCATCCCTTTAAGTTCGTATTTTATAAATTTTAGTCACCAAATTTATAATTGTACTACTTCAAATAGTCATTAAATCATTGGTCATTCTATTTAAGGTTTGAACTTAAAATTTGACCTTAATTAGTGGTTTTAGAAGGGTATTTATCATTCTATCGGTTTCTAATTTAATATCCAATTTATAGAAAGTGTTATCTATTTATTTTAAATTATGTAATTAAAATTGGAGTTTAAGTACCTGTAAGGCTGCAATAAAACTAAATTTATGAAATTTAATAAGTTGGCTATGTTCAAAGAGGAGAATAATATATAATGTCAAATCTAGAATGCGTATATATCAATTCTAAATTCATATATATATATATATATATAAAAGAGGAGAATAATATATAAGTTGGGTATGTTCAAAGAATAGAATAATATATAATGTCAAATCTAGAACGCGTATATATCAATTCTAAATTCATATATATATATATATATATATATATATATATATATATATATATATATACAAGAATGATCCACTAAGGTACATACCTTATCTTACAATAAGGTACATGATCATCTCACCGTTGATTTCAAGCACATTACCTAACGGTGGAAAAAAGTCAATATAATGTGCTTGAAATCAACAGTGAGATGATCATGTACCTTATTGTAAGATAAGGTATGTACCTTAATGGATCATTCTTATATATATATATATACGGTTTTTCTATTAAGCGGTCGACCGCACAAATGTTGGACACGGCCGATTCAAAACACAGCGTTTTGGGTCAAAAACAAAACCACATGTTGAAAAGAAGTCGCGGGAGAAATCAAACACATCAAACCCATTTCGCAGCACACCATCAAACCCATTTCGCAGCTCAGAGTAACCCATTTCGCAGCTCAGAGTCGGCGACCCTCTTTGGGGCCGGCGACCCAACTGGTCAGGCGACTCCCTCCGTCCGGCGACCCCCTCCGTCCGGCGACGCACTCCATCTCATCTTCCTCTCTCACGGCTCGATCTCGCGCTTTCCCCGAGGCAGAACTACCCCCAACACAGAACGACCCTCATTGTATGATCTGAGGAATGAATGCCTTCATTTTCTTCTTTTTTGAATGTTCGGATAGGTCAGCATAAGCAAGCCTTCGAAACCTTGCATTCTCACACAGCTCAGCATTGCTCGCCTTCACAAAAAGAATCGATGGAAGGACCTAATAAACAATACATATATTTATATGACATAAATGAACCAGCTACTAATCAATAACAAGGTATGTTAAGTAGTTGTTGAGAGAGAGAGAGAGAGAACAGGTACAAAAAATTGCATATGAGCTTATTACCAGTGAATCTACCGCCTAACTGGCAGAGGATGGACGCAGAGAAGAAAACAGTAATTATTGTCCAACCAGAATCGAGGATTCAAATGGGTTAACAACAACAATACAAACAAAGAAGGCAGGAACTTAGGAAAACTGTGTTGGAGTAAAAACAAGACGTCGAATTGAAAGAATGGAAGCAGATGAACACATGGACAACAGTAAATTCAAATCAGGGCAAGGAGGGCACAGATTGGCAAGATGAGATAGCTGTTGATGGAGAATGCCACTAGTTATTTAAAAGGATAACAAACAAAAAACATTGCAAGTTTGGAAAAGGATCCAAAAATGGAGAGAAAGAGTACGACTTTGACACACAGCCTTGGGGAAAGCGCGAGATCGAGCCGTGAGAGAGGGAGCTGAGATGGAGTGCGTCGCCGGACGGAGGGGGTCGCCGGACGGAGGGAGTCGCCGGACCAGTTGGGTCGCTGTCGCCAAAGTGGGTCGCCGACTCTGAGCTGCGAAATGGGTTTGATGGTGTGCTGCGAAATGGGTTTGATGTGTTTGATTTCTCCCGCGACTTCTTTTCAACATGTGGTTTTGTTTTTGACCCAAACGCTGTGTTTTGAATCCGCCGTGTCCAACATTTGTGCGGTCGACCGCTTAATAAAAAAACCGTATATATATATATATATATATATATATATATATATATATATATATAAGAGACGATACATTGGGGTCCATTTTTAAGGTCCACTACTCACTGGGATAGTTAGGATAGGTATTTTGAAAAATCGACCATTGGATTAGATACTCTTGGTATGTTTGTTATGACAGCCAAAAATCAAAGTGATCCAACGGTTGGTTCATGAGAAAACTGACTGTGAAAAAAACTGACACTTTAAAGAATGATGAAATGTCTTTTTTTTTTTCACAGTCAGTTTTCTCTGTAACCAACGGTTGGATCACTGTGATTTTTGACAGTCATGACAAACGTACTAGGAGTATCTAATCCAACAGTCGATTTTTCAAAATACCTGTCCCAACTATCCCAGTGAGCAGTGGACCACAAAAGTGGACCCCAATGGATTATATATATATATATATAGATATAGCGCTGCCCCCGAACCACCACATATTTGTTAATTAATCAAAATAGTGCCCCCTCTGAAGCAAATTCCTAGCTCCGCCCCTGAATGGAGGTATTGAATGCTTTAGGGGTAAATGAACTATACTACCTTCAATGTTTTACAAAAATTCATTCTTTCATTTTGGTAATATGTGATAGTAAAATAGTAAATTAGGTCTTTTATCAATTCCCTCATCTTTCATACCAAACACACACGAATGAAGGAAGTCAATTTTCCATCAATCCCGCATCAACCGTACCAAACACATAAGAAGGAAAGTGGGTCTCCCTTCCCTGAGGATGGAAAGTCCATTTTTCCTTACTTTCCTTCCTTCTACTTTTCTATCATTCCTACCAAACGGAGCATCACTCCCCTCACCCTCTCTCTTTCTCTCTCACATCACCTTCTGTTTCTCAATCATGCTCATCTTCACACTCTTCCTCTTATTCTCTCTCATGCTTATTCCCATTCTTCTTAGTCTGATCCAAAAAACCAATCGGTAATAATAAACTAAAATTTCGGTCGGTCAATTGTAAGTTAGGAAAATCTCTTATCCAGCATGAGAGGAGGGAGAGAGTGTGTGTATATGAACACGAGAGAGAGAGAGAGAGAGAGAGGAGGTTAGAATGGATAAGAATTTCTAATTTTAGAATTTTTTTTTCCAATCTTTTGCTTACCTCATGGATTAAAGAGTTCCAAAATTACTCATATATATCATGCCACGTAGGCAGACACATTTAATTAGCATTATTGACATTTGTGACCATGATTTTTTACATTAAATGACGTGACATTAATCACTCTAAAAATAATATAAATTGACTTATTTAATCACTCTAAAATTTGGATTAAGTTAGATTTTTTCTTTTATTATTATTTAATTTTTATATAAGTACAGTTTTTAAAAATTATATTTATATCTTCTTTTTTTTAATATAAAACTGAACAATTTTTTTTTTTTTTTTAAAATACACTTATCAATTAGGGGTGAAATAAAAAATAGTAAAACTAACTTTCCACCAAACAATTTTTGCTCCCGGTGAGCTCCACTGGGTCCACTAAACATCTGCACGAGTTCGGGTGCATCTGAACCGTCCACGTCATCATCCTGGCCGAGAGAATGGTAGCCAGATATGCCTGAACGGTCCAGATGTAAATGGAAAGGCACCTAAAGGTAAATCCAAACCTTACACAGAGCTATCAAATCAGAGCGATCAAATTCGAACCAGACCCACAAAATTTCTCGCAGAAATTCCCATGGCAGAACCAAAACCTGGCCCAACAGACTCTGTCTCTGGTAAGATTTCATCTCAGCTTCTTCTTCATATTCATGTAGACTCCTTTATTACTAAATTAGTTATTTATTTATGATAGTAATCATGTATTATTATAGACTTATAGTTGATTCTTCGATGATATTCAAATATTGTGTTTTTTTGTCAGTTTTGAAAGAAAATAAATTATTTTTATTGATGGGATTTGTGTAAAAATGATTTGTAGTTATGGTAGTCTTCGTGTAGAGCAATCCCTTTTTGGGTAATTCTCTGTTACTGCCAATACTGTGTTCTAGATTGTATAATGGGATACAAAAATTGTATCTTTGGTATGAAATATATATATATATATATATATATATATATATATATATATATAAAGAGATACAAACTGTGTTTTATATAATTTTATTGATGGGTTTCACGCAAAATTGGAGTTTTTTTTAAAAAAAAATTTAAGAACAATCCTTTTCTGGGTAATCATCATTTACTGCCAATACTTGTGCTTTCGATTCTATACAGATGTTAAAAATCGTATCTTTTTTTATAAGTGAAAAGAAATATAATCTTGTTGATGGGATTCATACAGAATTGATGATTATTCGTGACATTCTTCAATAAGAAGAATCCCTTTTGTTGGTAGTTATCATTTGCAGCTGCTAACAGTTCTTTCACTTCTGGGATGATTGACAAGCCCTATTTCGTTGGGTTTTCTCCCTTTCTCGTGATAACTTGTATCCCCAAATTATTGCTACTCATCAATATTATTTACTTGTTTTACCTATGTTTGTTTGGACTTCGGCTGGATTTTTTTTGCCCCCCGCGAAAGGAATAAATTCTAGGTGCACCCCAAGTTTTATGGTAAATGCCCTTCGAGATAAAAGGAGTAATAAATAATTTTATTTTGAGGAAAATTTATTCAAGAACTATAAGGCTGAAACAAATTTTGAAGGTAAAAATAAAGCCATACTGATATTATTATTATTTTTTTTTCCCAATTTTAATTTGGAAGAGAAAGATGTTAAAGCACCGAATTTAATTGAAAGAGCTAAGGAAGAGATTGAGGCATTAGTTCACACTCAGAAATCACCAGACCATCACAAGGAAACGCATGGAACAAGTGATGACATTGACGAGGACACTCCAATAGATGAAGTCAAAGGCCCAAATGTGTTTGAACGAGCGAAGGAAGAGATTGAGGCTCTTGTTCAAACCATTCTCCCTAAAAAAGAATCCAAGAGTCAAGAATCTTCCTCAAAGTAAGATGGTCAATTGAGCCTTTGTTGTAAGAATATTTGAGAATCTGCTGTTCCTGGGATTAAGATTCTTATAATGATATTTGATTGCTTTGATTTGATTGTATGCTTCAAATTTAACTACTGGGATGAAATGGAAGCTTGATTAGTCATTCGTGCTCATTGAAAGATAGAATTTATTGTTTAACCTTCTTTTATGGTCCCAAAATTCTTGATCTGGAAGAATGCTTATCTGACAAATCTTGTGGACAATCATTACATGAAATTGATTCTTAGACTCTATGATTACATAAATAGTTTGACATTTGGGTTGGAATTTTCAACTTCGAGGTGAATCATTTTCTGAACTCTATCACAGTGATCGCTACATAACTCTTATTATCTCATATAGGGTAAAATAGTGCTTTCTATCAGCTTAGGCAAGTTATGCATTGACCAGCTTATTTATATGGAATCATTACCCTGAATTTGTGATATATATTTCAGGGAAACTACTACAAAGTAACAAATCCACTACAATTGAAATAAATTTATCTGGGTAATGATTTGGAGCCTGTCAGGTTTAAATCCAAATTAATTAGCTGCTGATCAGATGGCTGACATGGTGTTGGGTATTTGTCATAAAAATTCTTGTTCTGATGTCTTTCTGATAGTGGTTTTCAGCCTCAATCTAGAGCCCAAATAGAGTCGCCTTTATCCAATCCAGATAAGGTTTGATGATCTGTTGGCTGGATGTCAAATGCATGTTGATTGATTCCACCTTGTTGTAGGTAGCATTTGATATCAGTTCATTGCATACCTTAGAGCATCCAAATGAGGCCATTTTGTTTTTAATACTTGTTCAAATATGAGCAGATCAGGTTTTCATGAATTGGCTTTCAATCATTCTATTATCGTATTTAATGGTTCTGTTCTGGAGATGGATTTTCCACCTGCCATTGATATGAAAAAAGGGAAATGGATGTGCTCAACTACTATTGTTTGTTCAAACATGCAATAACATAAATTATTGCATAGTTGGTAGTTAATAGTTATAAAGGTATAATGATGATGAGAAGTGTTAGTTTACAATTGGGTTAATGCTAGTCTTATGGATAGACAGGATACCGCAGGTGGTTATTCTGTTTGATAAACTTCTCGGTTGCCAGCAGAAGTAGTGTGAATGTAGCAAAGTGAGGCATATAGGAAATGAAAGTTTGATTGTTGGAGGGTTTTTGTTTTTGGCAGATAATATGTTCTATGTTACTGTGTTTCCTCCCCAAGTTCTTTTTCTTAAAATCAGTTTCTCATACTTCTTTGAGGATTGTTTAGGAGCACTTCTAGGCTCTTGGGATGGTTTAAGCTTTGTCTCTACTCTCTAGATAGGATGGTTAAGTTCCTGGGAACATCCTGTACTCCAATAAATCTTTCTTTTACACTGAAACCCTTTAAATGCAAAATCATTCTAGAATCTTAGTCTCCAGTAGATCCCCATTCTTGAATTTCATCTGGCTCCGGCTATAAAAAGAATGCAGGAAAAAAAATGACCAGCAGATTCTGAGTTATTTATATTGCTGCAGAATAGAATATTTTTTGAGTCTGGCATGTTTGAAGATCATTCCGCATGGTCTATCTAATGGCAAAACACAGTATTATGTTATGTAATATCTGAAATGAGTTCATTTTTCTATGTTATGCAATATCATTTTTTCTATTATTTTTTGGTGATGTCTCCAATACATTGTAGCAACTCCATTTGGGTTTTGTAATGGTTTCATTCTAAAAGGGTGAAAGCTTTGTAGAACAAAATGTTTATTTCAATTCAATATCCAAATGCCCTTCCAATGAATTGATGCCATTAAATTCCTTGACATCTGCAGTTTTTGTCTACCTTGCAGCCTAATCCATCTTTCTCATTAACATATTTCCTGTGGAATTTCAACCCCTGGTAATAACAAAACATGGACTAGAGAAAAAGTCTCTCATAAAAAAGATCTGGTTGCATTTAGGGTTTAGACATCATGTCATTTTTCTTATTTTTAAAAACTAAATCACTCACTCATATTCATTTTATTTTTCACTTTCGAAAAATAAGAGCATGTTTGGAAATGAGCATTTAAAAATCATTAAAATGCATTTGAATAAGTACATCAAAATATAATGTATTTGTGGTGGTACTTAGGGTAATGATGGGACAATAGTAATGGTGCAGTAGTAGTGGTGATGGTGGAGTTAGGGCAGTAACGACAATGATATAGTGGTGGTGGCAAGTGCTATAATTGAGTGGTTGGTGATGGCGGCGGCGACGGCAATGGCAGAGTTAGGACAGTAAATGGTGATAAACAAACAAAATTTTATGACTTTTTTTTGTTTGTTTTTAATATGCTCACTGCTGATCAATGTAAGGAAAAGATCTCACCAAGAAATGAATGGAGGTGGTGATTTGGTTTTTAAATTGCGCTGCCCTAACATATCCTAACAGTATCATGTACCATGAAATTTATTACTCCCCACTCACTGTGCACATGCAGTGGCAGTCAAAGATTGCATGAAAATATTCTGCAATTCTGATTCTTTTTTTTTTTTCCTCAATGAAGTTAAAAACCAAAGTTACTACCAAAAAGTTAAAAACCAAAGAGCCAAAATGCATAATTATTTTTTTTTCTCAATTTTTGTTATTCCTTTTAATGTAGCCATTATGATTCCTTTTTTCTTTTTCTTTTTTTTCTTTTTTTTTTCTTAATACAGCAATTATTATTAATAATAAAAATCCTTTGAAAAAATAAAAAAATGAGAGAGAGAGAGAGAGAGTGTTACACATTGAATCTTGCATGGACAAATTGGTGTTTGCTGTAGAGACCTACTATGACCAAAATGATTAAGAGCATGATCTGTCCTGTAACGAGGGAGCAATGCTCCTCTCTCTCTCTCTCTCTCTCTCTCTAGGAGGAGAGAGAGATGCAGACTGGGAGAGTACGGAACAGTGAATCATCAAATCACTCAAGTCACACACATCTGTGAGGAATTCCCAAACAATCTGATAACCATTCTTGGAAAACAATCTGATAACCATTTCTCAAATCACTCAGTCACACACACACATTAGCCATTGATAAATGATAACCACTGAGCTCACCAAAGCCCCTAATTTTTGGAAAAATATATTCCCACTAGTAGTACACTGCAGCAGTGCGTACCACCTATACACACACTGAGAGAGAGCGAGAGCGCATTGAATGGTTCAATCAAGGTTTCCTTTCTTAAAGCTTGCTTTGCTTCCCAGGTTTACCTTCAACCTTCATACCATAACATAAAATTGTATCTTATGGGTACGTTCTTCATTCCCATCAAACAGATAGATCATTATTAATTATATGGGAATGCTATTGCAAATATTCAATCTTTTATTTTTATATTTTTTGTTTCAATGAAATTACATATAAATTCAAATTCAAATGCATAAAAGCTCGTAACCGCGATAATAAAAATCCCAAGCCAAGGGGAATAGGAAGGATGTTCGACCATAGCCAATTAAGATCCCCATTTGCTATAAAGTTTTGCACATTAGTTTCCTTCTCAAAGCATTTTGTTGAGTTGATAACACTAATTCCTTAATACAAGTTCTCAACAATCAACTATAAAAACTTCAAGAGGACGGTTCTTTGTTTTTCTTCCCGATTAATATCACAGCAATTTCAAAATTAGATTCCACCACAAGTTTTAGAACATTTTAAAAAAAAAAAAAAAAATTATCCCGAGCAACTTTCAATTTCATCCCTAATACTCCAAAACTAGGCCTCAAGATAGGGAGATATCTATCTCTACCAAATATAAGACCTATGAAAATAAGAATATTTTCTAAAAATCGACCAAAAACTAAACACTTACTGTATCTGCAAACTATATTGAGGCTAACATTCCTCTTAATCAAATATTAATATTAAGAGAAAATAATGAAAATAAATAGTGATAATGTGAGATGGAATCTATTGCTCATTATGGAAATAGGTGTTACAGTTAAAATATAAATAAAGAAGGGTTAAATTCATGATTAAAAGGAGAGAGAGAGAGAATCCATAAAAAGCAACCAAGACCAATCCAGCTATTAAATGCCCATATCAATGACAAGCCAGTGGGACTCATAGTATAAAAACCAGTGGTCCAAATGGACAGTCCAGACTGCCGGAAGAAGAAGAAGAAGAAGGTACAACCATAGGCAGCAGCCAGGCTGCTTTTGTGTGTTTCCCACCTACCAAGCCTGTATAAAGTTGACCCAAGTACCTCACTATCTTATTAAGTTATTAACTAACTCATTAAATCTTTTCTGCAGGTGCTGAATACTTCTCTGACATTGATGCTTTGCTTTTAAATAAATGGGTATTTTTTACTTTTTATTTTTATTTTTTTATCTTCCTTTTATAGGAATCAAACTTTCTGATATGGTAAGAGAGGCTCTGCAGCCTAGGCAGGCCAAAATTTCTTCCAAATTCCAGAGTGGGTGTTGCAGTTTTTTCAGACCCCAAAAAGGAGCTGTTATTATGACTTGTGGACTCTTCTCATACAGTACAATATTAGATTGATTTGAGAGAGAGAGAGTGAGAGAGGTTGGCTTGAGTGCAAAGGTAAGAAATCAAAGAGTGGAGGAGGGAGATACAGAGAGAGAAAGCAGATTAATGATACGGTTTTTCATATGTGTTGTCATATGAGGAGGAAGCTTTTGGGTATTTAAAAGTACTTAAAAAAAGAAAGTAGAATCACTTGTTTGTGAAGCAAAATCTCTCAACCAAAGCCAGGAAACTTTCGTGGTTTTTCTGCTTGCTTTTTGGGAAATGGGAGGTTCTTTGGTTGGCCTTTCAGCCTTTTAGCCCCTTCTTATATCACCCACCAATCATGCATATCCTCCTTAAAGTGTGAGTGATTCAATCATAACTCTCTCTCTCTCTCTCTCTCTCATTGCCATCATAATCACCATCATCATTTGAGCTTCTGATCAAGAAATATGAAGGGAAGAATCTGTTGTTTTGTAATAGTGCTGCAAATAGTGAGTTGGGGTTCTGCAACAAGCAGACCTTTTGCACTCCATGATGGTCACGGTGTTCATCATCCAGGTTTGCTCCTTGCACCTTTTCTTCCTGAACAAATTAGCATCTTTTCTCTGGATCAGCTAGAAAAGTTCCCTTTGTTTTTTTTTGTTCTTGCAATGATCACACCTAGAGTTATAGTTCTTTTCAGTGGAAAGTGGAAACTTTGTCTCACTCTCTATCATTCTGGTTTGGTTTCCTACTTTCTAAGGGGCTGTCTCTCATAGTCTCATGGGCTTTTTGCCCAATTTCAAATTTTGGTTAATTGAAGAGCTGTACAGAAAATAAGATATAGATGCAGCTTTAAAAAAACAAAAAATCAATTATAAGCTATTTTATATTAAAATCAGATAGTAATAAGAGATTAGATTTAGCTTAATCCAGTGTTCAGAATTTCAAACATGCCATAAAATTCGAACTTCACTCTTTTTTCTTTTCTTTTTTTCTTGAAGTGATCACAATCTGGGTTTTTAGCATCTCTATCATCACTTTTCACAGCAACCCATTTGTTGGAAAACCCCCTCATCTCATCTCATCCAAATCCTTTTTTTTTTTTCATTTTTTTTATTGCTTTTCTCCCCTTTGCAGACAAAAAAAGGCGTCTTTTTTTTTTTTCCTTTCAGTCTTTCTAGTTGTTTAGCTTTCAAAATTACTGTACTAAAC
This sequence comes from Hamamelis virginiana, assembly GCA_017140935.1. Taxonomy (NCBI): domain Eukaryota; kingdom Viridiplantae; phylum Streptophyta; class Magnoliopsida; order Saxifragales; family Hamamelidaceae; genus Hamamelis; species Hamamelis virginiana. The sequence continues at coordinate 242,682 of JAESVK010001200.1, forward strand.
CTTACATGCTTGATCAGGCACTACTCAGACCCCCCAGTCTTCACTGCAGGTCAACTTGAGCTCAAAACAGGTCTCTCTCTCTTACTCTCTCTCTCTCTCTCTCTCTCTCTCTCTCTCTCTCTCTCTCTCTCTCGTTTTATAATTTTTTCTTTCTTTGAAGGGATCTGAAAGCATGGAAGGAGTGGCAGAGATGAATGAAGCAGCATATGGCAGAGGGATGGGTAAAATTGGGTCAAGTCCACCAAGCTGTGAGCACAAGTGTTATGGATGCATTCCATGTGAAGCCATTCAAGTACCCACCACCAGCAGCCATGTGGGTGTTCAGTATGCGAATTATGAGCCTGAGGGTTGGAAATGCAAGTGTGGTCCATCATTCTATAGTCCATAGATAGTGCCAGTGATTCAGTTAGGCAGTGTTGTCACTTTGCCAAGCCCAACAGAGCTCTGTACTGTCATTTTCTCTTTTTTAGCTTAAGATGGTCTTCCTCCTTTCCTCTGTAAAAACCTCAGAATTCAATTGGGTTTTATGTAATCTTGAGTATAATTAGATAGTGGTAAAGATCTATAAAAACTGCATTTTGAAGTGGGTATCAATGTCTTCAAATTTAAACCAAATTAAAAAATGGCATGAGGAATGATGAAGAATGAGTTGAGAATGTTCTTGAATTGAGCTTTGTGCTAAAAGAACATGTGAACTGTCAAAAGAAGCTGATATTGACTGAATGAGATTGAAATATTAGAGTCTCCAAAGGGAAAATTGATATCATGGATTTGAGAGTATTTCATCGATACCCATTTTATGCATTTTCCTATACTTTCTCTCTTGTTGTTTCTGAGATCCAAACAAAGCAAAAATAATAAATTTTGAAAACATGTTTTATATTGGTTTTGTTTTGTTAAGAAAAACAGTAAATTTTGATAAACACATCATTTGAATGTTTCATCAAAACAGATTATCTTCACTTTTGAAGTTTAGTAATCACTTTTACGATGTGTTTAGGTAAAAAATTAAAGGTAATTAAAGGTTTGAAAACTTATTTTGGCCCAAGTTACCTCCCACTGACTTTTACACCAAAGTCGGTGAAATGATCCTATCAACATTTGCCTGAACAAAGCCAGCAAAAACTCCATGGCCGTTAGATCTCTCTCCTTGGCCGAGATCTAATGGCCACGAAGTGTTTATTGACTTTAATAAAATCAGCAAATGATAATTGGATTATTAAAAGTGGAGACAAAATCAGTTACAATTTTAAAAAATTATTTTTGAAATAGAATTTCCAAAAACAATGTAATTTTCTTTTACTACTAGTACCTTTTGATTCTCTTCTAATTTGCCACTACTAATAACAAAGGCAAAATATATTCCAAACAGGGCCTTAGCTCTAGTATTGTGGCTTGTGAGTCTTACTGGGGGTGGGCTTTAAACTGGACCATAGTTCGACTTTAAGTTTGAGCCCAAATGTAAACCAAGTCAAGTTCAGTCTCTTAAAGATGGAGCCCAACCCAAACTTTCGGTCGGGTCCGGTTTTGTTATGTCAAGTATAAAATGACCAAATTACCCTTTCCTTTAAACAAAAAGACCACTAACATATATAGCCCCAGCAGCCTCTAACGCACACCGTAACAAATCTCTGTTTCTCCAGATTTCATCAATGGCGAGCTCCTATCAAGTTAGTTTCTCTCTCTCTAAAATATTATATGCATATATATATATACGTATATATTTTCGATCTCTAAGATCTGATCTGACTAATTCCATGAAAAATAGTTGATGTTTTGCATTTTATTTTATTTTTATGTATATTGCATATATCTGAAGTAGCTCTCTCTTTCATTATTGGTAACATAAGAACACAGAAACCTCAACCGAGACTAGTATGAATATTTGGCTCTGTCACAAGACTCACAGTTTTATTTTCTTTTATTTTCCTCGGTTTTCTCTGCAACCAAACAGAACATTAGATTTAGATCTGTGCCACTTGGTCCATTACAGAATTTTTACAATTTCTTACAATTAGGTCAATGTTGATGGATTTCAGTACGGGGCTCGCTTTTTGTATTGATAAATGTTTCTTGTTTGTTACATAAGCTTTATGAAGGTTTTATTTAATTGATAAAAATTTGAAAAATTTGTTCATTTACTACTTGGAAAATTAGGGTCATATGATACTTGTTTGGTAGAGGTTGTCACTAGTGTTATCTATTACAACCCTAGCTTTTTGATGAAATTTGCTGAAAATGGTCAATAATATGGTTTTCTATTCATGACCTGGTAGATATGAAATGGGTTTATATGCGAATTTGAAAGGAAATATTTCATGTATTATTATTATTATTATTTTATTTATTTATTTATTTATTTATTTATTTTGCATTTTGGAACATGTGTTCCTTGCTGTGAAGTGTAAACAGTTGTGTTCTAATGATTTGATTGTTATTGTGTTTGAAAGGAGTCGTGCCCTTCAATAAAGAACATTCTTCTTCTGGATTCTGAAGGAAAGCGGGTAGCAGTTAAGTATTATTCGGATGATGATTGGCCAACGAATAGTGCAAAGTTAGGTTTTGAAAAATCTGTCTTTTCTAAAACTCAAAAGACAAATGCTCGGACAGAAGGTACTGTGCATGAAGTTTAATTTTATTGTTTCTTTCTTTTTCTTTTTTTCTTTTTATGTTATAGAAATCTAAAAACTTTTTAGAACTTCTAAACATTCTATCGATTTCATGTTTGTTAGCCATGTTGTATATCTTGATATTCAAAGTTAGTAGATGTTTCACGTCCTGATATAAAATTTTAATTCTCGCCTGATAGAAAACCAGTTTTGTTGGAGAAGACTCTAGGAGTTATTTCCTTTTTGTTAATGATAGTAAGGAAATTTTAATGATTGCCCACACATGCATTACATTGTACCACATACTTATGTTATATTAGGCTAAGCCCCATCTAGTTGGGGTGTTTCGACCTCACATCTTTGTATGCGACAATGGGATTGATGTAGGGTCCGAACAAGAGTACATAGAACACTTGTATCATGGTGATCTACTATTCTGAACGTAAGATCCCAATCCGATTCTCCATTCCACAACATCAGATTTAGTTCACCATAAAATTTCTCTCATTTATGATTTTTCTTTAAAATAAAATAAAAACTCTAGGGTAAAAAGCACCATCTAATCTAAATACCATAGAAAACCAAGACACCCTCCTACGTTTGTGGGCGGTTAAAGTATACCTTAATTACTTCACACACTTGAAGGGTGTTTATTTAAATCCTTTCTATTTGGTAGCAAGCTTCCTTCACGTTCCTAAACACATGTGGTGCATGTGCACATTGCCAGTTATTCTTGAGTTGAATTTCAATTAGAAATGATTTTTTAATATCTTTTCCCTGAAACTTATGCTTTTCTAAGTAGCTATAGTTATAAGAATTTGTCAATCATTTTATAGAATTGTAGTTTTCTGAATGCTGTCAAGATTAACTTCATAGTTTTGAATCCTTTTAAATCTAAAGGTTATCAACATCCATTGGACATACTTAATGTTATGCTCGACATACTTAATGTTATGCTCTTAGGCATTCATTCCTTTGTAACAAGATTCTTAACAAAATTTTGCATGTTTAAGAGGTTGTTCAATAAACTTTATTGCATGTTTCCAAATTCTCGCATTGATTGGTATGTTGCCATATTATCATTTGCAGCGGAGATAGCGATGTTTGAGAACAACATTGTTGTTTATAAATTCGTCCAGGACCTGCATTTCTTTGTGACTGGAGGTGATGATGAAAATGAACTTATCTTAGCCACAGTTCTTCAGGGGTTCTTTGATGCAGTTACCCTTCTCCTCAGGTATTGGTGGTCATAACCTTTGGCATTTATTTCTTAATTTCAGTTATGATCATCCTTCGGTTTCTGCTTTTATGCCATCTAATCTAGCATGCCCTTGCTATAGGAACAATGTTGATAAAAGGGAGGCCCTTGAGAACTTGGATCTCATTCTTTTATGCCTTGATGAGATCGTTGATGGAGGGTATGCAATATGTTTCTTATATACAAATACTATATCTTTATGTGAATTGTGAGCCTTTATTTCCTGCATTTAATTCCCTTTTGTTGTACTAGATTTGGTAAAAAAGGCATTTCTTTTGATGAATTAGAAAGGAATGATACACAGAGAAAGTCATTTAAGAAATCAATCTCTACTAAAGAACTGTTTGGTTGAAATAAGCAGTTTTTGGGATAGCTCATTTTAAGGACATCAAAATACTACTGGCCGGAAAAGTCTGTCCATATGAAAGGAAATATTTATGTAGAATTGAGACATAGGAATACACATGTAAAAGTTAAAGTGGAAATTGTCATCTGTCAGTACATATGTTTATGATTTCTATTTTTAGTTGGATATATTTACTCTAATGTTAATGGTAATTTGCATAGAAGAGGCTGGTCGGGGGGGTTGTTTGCATCTTTGTTAATGGGGTACATTCTATCTAGTCTTGTGGCCTTTGTTTAGGGGATCATTTTCCCTTACCTTTACATCGTTTCCATTGAATAACTGTCAGTGCTTCTACAACAATTATGTGAATGTAGCTCTCTTCTAAGTTACGGCCTTTTACTTGGAACATGCAATATGCCATCTTTTTATTTGGAGATGATCTCTTCATTTTCAGTCATTCTAATGAATACATTCAACTCTTGTTCCATCTCTTATTGAAGTTCTCGCGTTTCCTTTAAATGTTGTAGCTCCCAATCCACTTCCTAGTACATATGTGACAAAAATTCACAAAACTGAGATTTTTCATGGAAAGTTGACTGGTTGTCCCTCCCTTATCTGAATTTTCAAGAACAATTGCCTATTAATGCAAAAGATGTAAACTCAGTTAGTTTTGATTCATTAGCGGTTTTATAGGTTAAATATGGATGAATTTAAAATGGAAATCATAGTTATAGAAAGGAAGCGAAGTTAGAGTCTTGATTAAGAAGTGAAGGTTAGGACTTAGGACTATATTCAACTCACCCCTCCTAGGACCTTGCTTGGCAGGACTAGCACTGGGTAATAGCCTTTTAGAAAGGAAGAGAATTGAGTTGAAGTTTCTAGTGTTTTGATTTCCCTTAGCATGCTGTTTTGCATCAAAAAAATAGAACTCTTGTTGTGAGTGTTAAGTTTATGCCAGCAGTGTGGCATCTTATATTCCCTTCTTCTGTAACTTCATCATCTTCTTATGTTTGACTAATGTTACTGTGTCACCATTGTGGTAATTCAAAAATTCCTATCTCCTGTAAGGCTGTAACTTCATCATCTTCTTATGTTTGACTAGTGTCATTGTGTCACCATTACACTAATGCAAAAAGTCACCTATACCTTCATTGCCCTTGCATGGCCCACTCTATTGGTGTTTACCCACTGATATCTTTGGTTGACCCAATGGATGACATTTTATGTTAGAGAACCACTCTTACCTCCCCTTTTAACAGTTGTTCACCTTGGTATTTGAATATTCAAGTTTTACTGTCCCTTCCAATTAGCATACGCTTTTACAAATCTGGCGAAGTATCACCTGGTGTCTACTCCCCTACAACTAATTTAAGCGCGTCATATTGATGTGTTATCTATGTGATTTGGTAAAGCAGGTGCAGTTTTAATATGGGTTGGACTGGATCATGGAGTATGGGTTCGCACATACAGTTTTTTTTTTGGAGGGGCAGAACTTTGGATCATCAAGTTTAAATGCAGAACTTTGGGCAGTTCCATACAGTTTCCTTCTTGCTTAAAAGTAGTTTTCATCCTATGTATTCTAGCACTTGATGCTTGAATGCTTATTTGTCTTCTTTAAGTTGATTACTGTTCAAAAAACAATGGAATGATTATATTCTCATGTGGCTTCCAAATTTCCGTAAGTTTATGCACTCTAATTCAAATTTAAGATTTTTTTTTTCTATTTTTTAATGATAAATATGAGATCACTCTTGTAGATAAAATAGATATGGATAAAATAAAATAAAAAATAAAAAAAGTATGTGTGATTCATTCTACTTTGTGAACCATTAGCTATTCTTGTTAAAAAGATAAAATACTAAATGCCAAATGGACCCCACTATGTGCACCTCCAAGATTCCTTGCCTACAAAAATTTTATTTGCCATGCAGTTGTAGAGTGGCTTGCTCTGAATGCTGTTTGATTTATTCAAGAAGTTCTCACGGTCAAGAAGGTTCATGCTTTTTATTTTTCTTGGCAGGATGATTCTTGAAACAGATGCCAACATTATTGCAGGAAAAGTGGCAACCCATAGCATTGATGCTGGGGCACCCTTGTCCGAGCAGGTGACATAACTCACTCTCTTTATGCCCATTAATCTCTCACCAAAATTAGATAAGTAAATATTAATAGCAAGCCATTTGGTTTTGTGTAATGAAGACTAGTGGTGTCAAAATGGATGGGCCGTCCATTTGGCCCACTGACCGGTCCGATAAGCTATCAGACCCGGTCCGATAACTAATGGACTGGGCTGATCTGATCCATAGTAAATAGATGGATCGGGCTTAGGTTTTTTGTCCAATGGGCCGGACCAATCCAAGTTTGGTAAGAGGCCCAATCCGATCTAGCCCGACCCATTAGCCCGTTGACACCTTAAATTTCAATTGAAAAAAAATTAAAATTGAAAAAGTCCATTAGCCTGTTAACACGATCCATTAGCCCGGTCCGGCCCGTTACCTTAGTGGACCAGTCTAATGGATTGGATTGGACAGGCCTTTCAATTTATTGGGCTGGCCCGATCCGATCCGATCCAATAGCATAACAGGCCAAGCCCGATTCAATCCGTTAGCCCGTTTTCTTAACGGGCCAGCCCAAATTGATACCGCTAATGAAGACCTAAGAATGCACCAGTTTGGAAGCATGATTTGATTCAAGCTAAAGGTGCTAAAAGAACAAAATGAAGGCCCAAAATAACGTGGTTAGAGGTAGTGAGAAGAGCTAAATGGCAAAAAATGATTTATTGTACCCAACCTCATGTAATTGGGATTAAGACTTTGTGGAGTTGAGTAGAAGGTTAGATGACATAACCATCATCCTTGCTTGAACTTTGCAATAGAAAAACCCACAACAAACCATTTAGATACTTAAAAAACAGTAATCCCATGGATGCCAACTCCCAACCATTTTTCAAATTCTTCTATTTATATAACTTATACACATTACCACACAACTTGGGATAATGATTATGACTTTCTTTGTTTTAGGTCTTAATCCAACCCTAATATTACTTTCTCTTTTTTGTAGACTATAACTCAAGCATTGGCTACAGCACATGAACATTTGATGAGATCCATTCTCAAATGATGCAGCCTTGTGTGCAGAGAGGAATTGAGTTGGAGTTTCATTGTTACGACTAAAATTTTCCTCCATTGGGTGCTACCATAGTTTATAGCACTTAATACATATGTTTTGTTGGTATTATTGAATGATGAGGATCGTGCTGTTATGGCTTTATTATAGGATTCTTTATCATGATTAGTGAATTGGAGATGTTGCTCTCGTGCCTGTATTGATTTATGTGATTTGGTGATTTGTTAATGCCAACTGCACTCTTTGAAAAGTTGTACTCAATTCTTTTGTGATTGGAGCTTGGGGGAGCAAGCGTGTGTGGTATTAGGTGTGATAGACTGGCGACCAGATGATCTCATGCCTGGTCAAACCTTGGGCATAGCAGGTTTCAAAATCTGTATCGTAAAACAGCTAAAAAGAAAAAAGAAAAATCATGTGCTACTCAACCATGATTCCATTTCTATATATGGGGCATAATGGACAGCAATGCTATGCATCTTATGGGTTTTTTTTATTTATTTTATTTTAGGGTTTTTATTATTTATTTTAAATTTACTCTTATATAACCTCAACACCTGCCATGCCAACTGACATGAAGTTATCTTTTATCTTAGTCATTTTCCAATTGAAGCTTGAATTCAGACTAGTCCTTAAAAATAGATCAAATCACCCGCAAACTCCATTGAAGAGGGTAAAATTTGCTGACCGACCTGATGTGGACACATGGATAAAACACACCCGATGTCTTTATGAGAAAGTAAAAACATGCATCGATCCTAAAGAGACGTAATACGCGAGCTGAAAGGGTAAAAATCTGTTGACCGATCTGATGTGGACACGTGGATAAACACACGCCTGATGAGATAATACGAGTTCTACCCGAAGTCTTAAGGATAAAGTAGAAACGAACACCGACCCTAAAGAGCCAGGTTGAAATAACTATGAATGGGTTCACCGATCTCTTGTAACTGCCTCATCATATCAAAAAGGAATATACTCCGACATATTCTGATCTTCTGCAACAGATCATATGATTTCCTGTCCCTTGAAAATGACAGGCCGTTGAGATAAAGGCTAAAATACCGAGCATACCCTCGAACAGTAATAAACACTCGAGTGGGAAATCACCCTATAAAAGGGGAAGTTGCATCACATAGACAGGTACGTGACAAAACCCTAAGAATTACACATTCCTCCTATATTCACTGTTCACTGACTTGACCGTCGGAGTTTTGTAGGTCGAACACCCCACCGGTGTAAGAAACTCTTCCATCAAATAACAGATCCGTCAATCAAGTTAATCTGATCATACCTCTTTTACCTCTTTTCACCCCTTTTACCTCTTTTTGACATCATCATCCATCTATTTTAAAATCCTTATTTTATAAGATGCGGTTTCTTTTTTGGGGTAAGTGATAAGATGCGGTTTCAGTTAGACTCAAATGTAATTTGCATACATATCCTAGTCAAAGTTTTTGTTTCTTATGCCAACTGCAAGTGTGACCAAAATAGTTATTTTAAATAATTATTTCACTATCACTATTAGTATATTATCATGAAACCGACACGGTTGCGTGTATACCATCTTGCCATCTCATGCATTGTTTTGTTGATTTAACTAGCTATAGTTAACACTTTAACTCAGGTTAATATTTTTCTCTCTCTCTTTCTTTCTTTCTTTCTTTCTTTCTTTCTTTATGTTTTGCTTGAGTTGACTCACATAAGTTGATTAACTAGCTATAGTTTACACCTTGACTCAGGTAAGGATTGATAGCATTTACACTCAAAAATATCTCAACTTGTGTAGGTAGGACATATCATCCCTTGTCTGTTAAAATATCTCAACTCGTGTAGGACTTATCATCCCTTTGCTTGTTAAAATATCTCAACTCGTGTAGGACTTATCATCCATTGCTTGACAAATTGAACAATCACATAATAAGACACCAATTAATGTTAAACTTATCTTTTTCTCATCGACGCCCAAGTTGTTGTCATGTCACTAAAAATAGACTAATCTTCCCTAGTCCTCTTCATATTGTCGAAATAATCAAATAATAAAGCGCGTCAATATTGAACCCCATGCGCGTGAATATATTTAAATGTATTCTGACAGAGATCCTAAATGAAATGATAGAAAACATAAAAGAAATTTAAATGTGTAAAGATCTGTTTGCATTAGCTTTTCTTAAAATCGCTTTTAGAATTCAAAATTCTATTTTATTTAAGAGATGAAGTGATAGCAAAAATTTTGTAATCAGAGTGATTGGGGCAAAAGTTAGGGAACCCTTACTTTTGGTACAATAACTTATAGTAGGAAAATTTTAATATGTGAATTGAAGAGATAGTTCTTGAAAAGTGATTTTAGAAATTAAGAACTAGCACAAATGAGCCTTAAATAAATTATACGGCTGTGACATTTTGCAATAAAATATTGCACATGATATCCTTAAAATATCCTCTATTTGTTTATGGAACACATGCCTTAAAATTTATATAATACCCTTTTAATTAAATAATATAAGAGATAAAGAAGAGAATTAGTGCATACAATCAATGCTTGAGAGCAACTTTTTACTAGCTTTTCTCAAAACACATCTCTCTCTCTCTCTCTCTCTCTCTCTCTCTCTCTCTCTCTCTCTCTATATATATATATATATATATATATATATATAATTCTAGATGTTGCATGTGTGGACACGATTAAGCTCAAACAAGAGAAGGAAAAATAGGGTATAATTAGTTCACATTCTATGATGATCGGCGATGTAAAGGGATCACGAATTTTCGTCTTAATGCGTGTTAAGGGAACAGCTTCAATAGAAGATTCTTGGTGGAAAACATTGGTGAACCAGTCCATACGTCATGACTACTTTTTAAATTTTTATCATATTGGCTGTAACAAAACTTTATAGGGTTTTGATTGTCATATATAATTTATTTAGATACAAATTACCCGTGTATGTCATTTTTTTAATCCCCAAATATAAGTAAGAATGGTTTTTGAAGATTTGATTTGTCTTTACTATCCAAATCAGCTTAACAATTTTTCTCGCAGGCACACAAATTTTCCACCATGTCACTGTTTTATCAATGTCTAAAGGAGAGTATACGTGACCAAGGAAATTTCCCCACAATTCAGATTAATGATGAAAAAATAGAGTAGCATATATTATGGCCATATATTGATGACTCTGGCCTAAACCTTGACTTAGTAGAACTTTGTCATCTTACATATATATCGTGCAAAATTTCTCCACACCGAATTTTCTTAGGTGGCGTGTTCCTCAACTAGTCCAACATAATTAAAGTAGATGGGGACACACGTCAACTTCTTGGATGACTTAGAATAGTCTTTCTCCTCCAAAATCCTAGAGGAACAATCATTTTCTTAGGTGGCTTACTATATGAACAATTAGGGTCAAGTTCGAATCCTCGACTTTAATTATGTTGAAAGTTGAAATTCCCTAACTTTTGCCACAATTACTTCTACTATAAAAGTTTGGTCATATATGTCCTGTCACTTCTCAAGTTGTGTAAAAGTGATTACTATTCCAATCTCTTAGATCTGGTGGAATTAATTTTGAATTACAAAAGTAATATATATATATATATTCATCCAAACAGTTCTTAAATTCTCTCTCTCTTATCAAATTAGACCGACATCGTATCAATTAACTGTCATAATAAATGCAAACAGCAATGGGGCCAAAGAGAATCTCAGTGCATAAATACTAAATAGTATGGATGATAGTATGCCCATGGAGTTCACGGATGCCCATCAAATAAAAACAATCTCTCGATGGGACCAAGGAACTAAAAAGTAAAGTTAAAAAGAAAAATACTTCGACTTACAGCAATACGTTTTAATGAATCTAAGTTTGGAATTTCCTTTTTGTTTTTGTCTTCTTTCTTTCCTTTTTCTATGGAAATCCGCCATGGGAATTCAAACCTTGGAATCAATATGTCTGTCTATCTTTTGCACAAATTTCCACAAACACAAACATGCAAGTTGGAGAAAGATTCCAGCTAATTAAACTGAAGAATTGAAAAGGACAGGAAGAAGGGAAATTGCCAAGAAACTCCTAGTAGCTTATATTTTTATTTTCAATTATAAATTCTGAGTACGAGCAAAATAATGTGTATTGATACTCATTTATCAGTATTAGGTTAACTTACAATAGGGATAGGAGGTTTCAATAATTTGGCTAAAAGAATGTAACGTACGTCCTACTCGGATGGTAAATTATGCGAGCATCGTTTCCCATATCTATTGTATTCATTTAAATAAATTCGCAGCCAGCCAAGGGATTTGCAATTTTTTAAAATAATGGTATAAAAAGAGTGTGTAATTTTTTTTTTAACTTACACCTAGCAATAGAATAATCAAAATCCCACATAACTTCTTACTTTTTATATTGGGATTAAGTTTCGAACCCTTAATTTTTCCTTTATAGGGTGATAAGAGATGGCTCCTAAGCTCCAAAGATTATAGTTAAAAATATAAAAAATTACAGTTTGGTCTCCTAAAAAACCATACTTACAACCATACAAAGAAGAAAGAACATTTGAAATTGTAACCATATGTGGACTCTAATATTGGCTCTTTTTAATATTTGTCTATAAGTCTTTAAAGTATGGTCTTGATAAAGGGTGATAATGGTTGGTGGCCCATTTACCCTACTTTCTACTCAAAAATTAAATAATGTGGGCCAATCTGATGTGAGTTTTGAGTAATATGGTCAAGCATTTCCTTGGAAAGAAGGAAAAAAATGGCTAAGGGCAAAGGAGATAACAACCAAAGGGGGTGCTTTGGTAGGTGTAGCCATGTTTGTGACCCTTTGTGTACCATTGACGTATCTGTAGTACACATAATTGACAAATTGATCAAGTTATCAGAGCCATCCAATTTATGAGACTATTTATTATTATTATTATATATAATCTTTTTAAATATTTTGAACGAGACATCTTGTTCTGTACATAAGAATTGTTGGTTTTAAATGCTCATAAGTTTGATTAAATAATAAATATATGCTTTTGTATCAAGCAATATTTACTCATATACATAATTTTGATAAGGTAAATACATCCTTACATAACTTATCATTTGCCCATCCCTGGGAGTCGCAAGACATGTATTTTGAAAAACTGATCGTTGGATTTGACTATCTTTTTATGAATGACATGTCTATCAAAAATTATAGTAATTCAGTAATTGATTTTCAAATTATAGTATGTGGAACACTTTAATAGTATTTATCATTAGATGCTGTAACAATTTTTTTTTTTCGCAATCTGTATTTTGAAAACCGGCTGTTGGATACTTGTGATTTTTGGCATATATGACATATGTAAGAAGATTATCTAATCCAATGGTAGGTTTTTAAATACATTTCCTAGTAAAAGTGGATTGGCGATAAGAAGCGTAAGAATGTCCTTACATAAGCAGTTATATTTATAATTTAAGACCCATTAAGGTTATTTAAGGGTTTCATGTAAAAAAAAATTATTAAAAAGAAAAGCATCAATTTAAGTAGCATGTATAGATCTAGTTCAACATATTACAATTGAATCTATGACACTGAGACAAACTCAACATGATAAATTTGATGCATAGTACATGGATATATATATAGTACATGGGAAAAAAGAGCTCAATGCAAGAGGAATGAGTGAGGTGGTATATATATATATATCAGGCATGATAATATAAGGCTGGCCTTATGCAAAGTTGCGTAAGGTCGGCTCCATGTGGCTAATTTTAGATCACAGTTCGTAAAACGGACCGTTGGATTAGATGCTCCTCCTCTGTATGTCATGCCTGCAAAAAATCACAGTGATCTGATGGTTAGTTTTTGAAATATGTCATTGTGAAAATATGTAACTTATTTGTTCTTCAAAATATCACCATTTTTTTAACTGTAGTTATTTCAAAAACCAACCGTCAGATCATATATATATATATAATCTGTCAGCTTATGTTAACTTTGGCTAAAATAAGTATAAAATTAATAGAAAAAACAAACTTATCAAAAAAAAAAAAAAAAGATAATTGTGGAATATATATTTTGAAAAACTAACAGTTAAATTATATACCATAACAATCATTTTAATTAATGAGATGAAAGTGAATGAACAAAGGAATTTAAATCCAGACATGAAAATAGACTTTCATACTTTTACAATGCATTTCTCACTTAAAAAACTATGATATAAAGGTATAAAAAAGAAAAAGAAAAAGAAAAAGAAAATGTTAAAGAGGGAGAAAGACTTGCTGGTATTAATAGTTTATCTAAGCTTGCTAACTTGTCATCAATTAAATGGGAAAAATAAAATAGAAGATATAGATAAGATTTTCACCAAATAGAGCACATGAAAACCTTAACTTAATGGAACTCAGAGATGCGTGGGGGAATAAAAAATACATTATTTTATTTGGCTTCTCTAAGCAGTTTCTTATGGTTGGCTAATTCATATGGAGTGGAGTGGCAGGCCTGACACTGGACCCCATGTAGAAGATGCACTGCATTCCATATTCATAAACTTATTTTACAACCACTATTGATGTGTTCATAAATTTAGATTCTGTTTGATCTTTATTTTTCTATATGCTTATATATATATATATATATATATATATATATATATATATATATATAATCATTCTACTATAAGGTCAACCTTGCATAGTCGGTTCCATATCTTCAATTTTAGAAGACTGTTCGTAAAACTGGCCGTTGGATTAGATGCACCCCCTCTGTATGTCATACCCGCAAAAAATCACAGTGATCCGAAAGTTGGTTTTGAAATAACTCATTGTGAAAATATGCAACTTATTTGTGATTTTTTTTAAAAGTCAGTTATTTAAAAAACCAACCGTCGGATCACTATGATTTTTTGCAAGCGTGACATACAGAGGGGGAGCATCTAATCCAACGATCAGTTTTACTAACAATTTTCTAAAATTGGAGATATGGAGGCGATAAGGTTATGCAAGGTCGACCTTATAGTAGAATGACTATATATATATATGATCAAGTTAGTAAATACTGATTTAGCCAAAATTATTAAAAACTCAAATGACTGTTAAATCACGGCCATTTAAGTGATAATTTAGGTCACTTAAATGATCTAACGGTCATTTAAGTATTTACTGATTTTGACAAATCAACTAATGCTAATTAGATCATAACACTTTCTCTCCATATATATATATATATATATATATATATATATATATATATATATATATATATATATATATACACACAAAGGTGCTAATATAAGGTGCATCTGATGCAACTTGCATCAGGTGCCCTCCTCTACGGCCACCTGTGATGAAAAATTTTAAAAACTGACCGTTGGATTAGATACCCCTATAATGTATGTCATGTCTAACAAAAATCATAGAAATCCAACGGTTGGTTTATGAGAAAACTGACCGCTAAAAAACTTATGACTTTTTTTTTCTTTAAAATGTTATTATTTTTAGCAGTCAGTTTTCTCAGAAACCAACCGTTGGATCACTGTGATTTTTGACAGTCATGACATACATTATAGGGGTATTTAATCCAACGGTCAGTTTTTAAAATTTTTCATCATGGGTGGCCGTAGAGGAGGGCACCTGATTCAAGTTGCATCAGGTGCACCTTATATTAGCATCTCTGTATATATATATATATATATATATATATATATATATATATATATATATATATATATGATCTTTTAAAATATATAAATTTAATTGTAGGAAAATGAATTAACTTGAACCAATTCTTGATTCAAGCATTTTTTTTTTTCCCAAACATCTCCAATTCATGGTTAGGTTGTATTTTATTATTGAGTGCTGTTATGCGTTGTATTTTTTCAGTACCTACCCTCATCTCAGTTACCTGTGAAATCAAATAAAGGCTGTTCATTTTTTCATATATGTTTTTAAAAATTGACGTGATAGTATACATTGGTAGGTTACATAAGTTAAGTACGAATTAGATTATGCAAGATATTTAAGTAATTTTCGCTACTATTTCTTAGAGAAACTCCAATGGGATATATTATTTGAGCGGTTATTGTCAAAATTTCAAATTAATATTCAAATAATTTGGTTCAATGGGATGCCAAATTTCGACGATGACAGTATGGGGCAGCCAAATTTGACATCTTGAATGACACTTGCCATTTCTGAGATGTCAAATTTTGACAATGACAGTATGGACAGCCAAATTTAACATCTTGAATGACACTTGCTATTTTCGTCATATAATACTTTTTATTTAAAAAAATGTGTGAAATACCAAAACATAGGATTAATGCATTAGAGAACGTCAAAAGTTGGCATTGATGCCATTTAGTGTCATTTTATGTGCCAAATTTTGACTTTTGCAGATCAAATGGCTTGAATTAATGCATTGGAAATGCTCTCAACTTTCATATGGAATGCCAAGTCAATGTGAAAATATATGATTTTTGAGATAAAATGACATTTTAATTATACCGGAGTACCTCTAATAGGCTCCCATTTGGGCCTACCATTGCTAAATTTGGTAATCATGGCAAAAAAAGGTATTTTAATGGACTCCCATATATGATTCTCAAATTTGCCAATACTATCAATGTCTTCCATATTTAAATGATTTTTTTAGTAATGGTCATCTCCTCCCAAATAGTCTTAATCAAATTTTCTTAATAACATTAGCTTCTACTTTAGCACCGCATCACTCTCAAATATGGAAATGAAATTCCTAAATGAGAGTTGCTATTGGAGAGCACTTAGGTTAAGATATAGAAGTTGGTACATTAAGTGACCAAATATGCTAATATAAGGTGCACTTAACGCAGCCTTGCATCATATGACTTCTATTGGGATAGTTGTAGAATATATTTCGAAAAACCGACCGTTGAATTAGACATCCCTCTTAAGAATGACATTTTTGTCAAAAATCACGATGATCCAACAGTTTGTTTTTAAAAATTGTCAAAATAAAAACCTGTGATTTTTTTTGTTATTCAAAATGTCACCATTTTTTCATAGTATATTTTTCAAAAAACCGACTGTTAGATAATTGTGATTTTTTACCGACACGGCATTCATAAAAGAGATATCTAATCCAACGGTCAATTTTTAAAATATGTTATACAACTGCTCCAATAGAGATCACTCGGTACAACTTTGCATTATGTGTACTTTATATTAGCATATCCATTAAGCACATGCTTTGGGGAAAATGAAGAGGAAGATATATTCAGTGACATGGTATGGTATGGCATGTCATACGGAGTACTTTTTTGCCACGTCAATAGGGTGGAAAATGGTAAAAGCGGGCGTGGAATTAGTAGTTTTCTTAATTATTACCGTGAAGGCTGTCAAGATCCACAGGGCGGAAAAAGGGAGGTAGGGAACCAGGGTGTTGCCTTAAGATTCTGCCACGTCAGACAACATGGGACCCACACTCTGCTCAGGTAGAAAGACTGGTTCTCCGTTGGCTGAATTTTTTATACTTTTGCCAGGTCATTTTAGCATGTAACAATTAATTAAAAAAATTAAAAAAAATTAAATTATAACAGAAAATATATATTGAGGAAATATATGTATATACATATAGAATATAAATATATGAGAGGAAGGCCCGGAAAATCCTGGCATTGGTTCGGACTTCCGACGAAGACACAGCTCTCATTCGCCCTAAAACCCCCGTCCTTTCTCTCTCTCTAGATTCTCTTCTGTCTCCTTCACGATCTGCAACTCACAAGCTTTCTCTCTCTATCTCACCTCATTCTGTCTCTCGTGAATTGTTAAATGGGTTTTGTTAGTTTGTAATGAAGATTTACGAGGCTCGTCATTTCAGGTACCTCTTCTTTCTTCTCTTTTCTTTTCTTTTTTTTTTTTTTTTGAATTTTTTTCTATTTCTTCATTTTCTTGGTAGGATTTGTTAATCTGGGTGATTTTTTCTTCCTATTTTTAGCTTCTTTTTTTATTTTGTTAATTTTAAGTTTGATTGTTACGAGGAATCTGGTCTTTTGTTCTGATTATTTCATAATTTGTCTGAGATTGTATTATGGTTTTAGCTGAAGAATCTCTGATTTTCTCTCTCTTCTTTTTTTTTTTTTTCTTATAATTTGTTTCGAGCTCTCTAAATTTCTTTCCTTTTCTTTTTTCCTCAAATTTTTCTTCTTGAATTTCTATTATGGTTGAAATTTATTGTGTTATTGATTATTGGAATGTTTGTAATCTTTATAGCTAGTATTGATGATTTGTTCTTAGATTTGGTTCAGAATGTCTTTCAAATCCTCAAATCTCATGGTTTTGATGACTCTACAAATCGGGATATGCGAACATTTTGAATGCATATTTTATGAATTATGACTGTCAATGAAAAACCCAATTGGTAATGTGGTGTTTTGAATGCATAAAAGCTTGATTTACATGATGGGTTTGAAATGTTCTCAGGTTATGGTTTGCTGCAACTTGTCAAATCTATGTGGTCTGAGTTGTTTTCATCTGGGTCCGTTGAATTGGGTCTTAAACGGAACAATTGTGCATAAGGGTCTCCTTTAATATTTGCGGTGAAGCAAGATTTAAGGTGTTTTTTGATGGGTATGCATCAATTATAATTGATTTGAGCTGAAACCCCGAGAAATGACACGGGGCAGGATAAGGGCAAAGCTCCGACGGAGCACTCTCTACACGTTCTCATGCCTTCGGCCAAGTACTTTAGAGACAGAGGAGTCGCATTCATTCCAACAAGGGCCAGGATTTTCACGAGTTGTACACTGCAACCAACCTCGCCTGCACAAGAAGAAGCCTTTGAGATACCCGTCAAATTATATATCTACCACAAAATATAACATTATCACCTTTCTGCCCAAAGCAATCTTTGAGCAATTCCGGCGGGTTGCTAATGTGTACTTTCTTTTGGCTGCGATTCTGTCACTCACACCTGTTGCACCATTCTCTGCTGTGAGCATGATTGCTCCTTTGGCATTTGTTGTTGGGCTTAGTATGGCAAAGGAAGCTTTGGAAGATTGGCGAAGGTTTATTCAAGATATGAAGGTTAATTCCCGAAAAGCAAGTGTTCATAGAGGGGATGGTGTATTTGGTTATAAGCCATGGCAGAGGATTGGGGTTGGAGATGTTGTGAAGGTTGAAAAGAATCAATTTTTTCCCGCAGATTTGCTCTTATTGTCGTCAAGTGATGATGACGGGATTTGCTATGTGGAGACTATGAACTTGGATGGCGAAACGAACTTGAAGGTAAAGAGATCTTTGGAGGTAACCTTGTCCTTGGAAGATGATGGGAGTTTCAAAGATTTCACTGGAATTATCAGATGTGAAGACCCCAACCCCAGTCTTTACACCTTTGTTGGAAATCTTGAGTATGATCGTCAGATTTTTTCTCTTGATCCTAGCCAGATTCTTCTCAGAGATTCAAAGCTCAGGAATACAGCTTATGTGTATGGTGTGGTGATATTCACTGGACATGATAGCAAGGTAATGCAGAATGCAACAAAGTCCCCTTCGAAAAGGAGCGGAATAGAGAGAAAAATGGACCAAATTATTTACATCCTTTTCACCCTCCTTGTGGTCATATCATTGATCAGCTCTATAGGCTTTGCTGTGAAGACAAAGTACCAAATGCCAGACTGGTGGTATTTACAGCCCCAGAATACTACAAATCTGTATGATCCCAAGAATCCAGCATTGTCAGGCCTCTTTCATCTGGTTACTGCTCTTATCCTCTATGGTTATTTGATACCGATCTCGCTCTATGTTTCAATTGAGGTTGTGAAGGTCCTACAAGCATCCTTCATTAACCAGGACATACACATGTATGATGAAGAGACAGGGAATCCTGCTCTAGCACGGACATCAAATTTGAATGAGGAGTTAGGCCAGGTTGACACGATCCTCTCTGATAAAACTGGCACTTTGACATGCAATCAGATGGATTTTCTTAAGTGTTCCATTGCTGGTGCTGCATATGGTGTGGGTTCTAGCGAAGTTGAACTTGCCGCGGCAAAGCAGATGGCTATTGATCTTGATGATCCGGACACAGAAGGTTCCAATGTTCCCGTGCATAAAAACAGTCAACGTGGTTTATGGGAGAACAATGGAAGTGGTTATGAAGTGTCAGAAATTGAATTGGAGACCGTCATTACTTCTAAAGATGAAAAAGAACAGAAATCTATGATCAAGGGGTTTAACTTTGAGGACAGCCGTCTAATGGATGGAAATTGGTCAAAAGAGCCCAATGCAGATGTAATATTGTTATTTTTCCGGATACTAGCAACTTGTCACACTGCGATTCCCGAGCCAAATGAAGAGACTGGCGGTTTTACCTATGAAGCAGAGTCACCTGACGAAGGAGCTTTTCTTGTTGCAGCGAGAGAATTTGGTTTTGAGTTTTGTAGAAGAACTCAAACAAGTGTATTTATCCGTGAAAGATATTCTTCTTCTGGGCAACCAGTTGAAAGGTCAGGATACTGATGAACAGTTTGCTTTGTTATTTGGGGTTTTTGTTTACCTCTGTTGAATATTCACACCTGTAGCATCTTATTTGTCTCTTGGAAAATTTTCAGGGAGTTTAAAATTCTCAATCTGTTGGATTTCACCAGCCAAAGAAAGCGAATGTCTGTAATTGTGCGAGATGAGGATGGGCAGATTCTTCTCCTGTGCAAAGGTGCAGACAGGTTAGGTTCATGGCACTGCTTTGTAATGCTTTATTTTCCTGTAGAGCTACTAGCATCTGTAGAATAGATAAGTGATATACATGCACACATACACATAACCTTGGTAGAATTTTTAGTCAGCTTCCGTATGGAGTCGAGAATGTATATCTCAGTGTCCTTATGAGCTAACAATCTACCATAACGCAATCAGAACATCTCATATCCTGGAAATGGATGGTTGAGCTGCATTAATCTTTTTTGGGCTTTTCTTGTTCATGTCGTTTTTCCAGACTGTTTTAAAGCTAAGAAAAATCTTTTTTATTCATCTTCTGGAACTGCATGTGTAATTCTGTTGCTTGGATCATGCAGCATCATCTTTGATCGGCTATCAAAGAATGGAAGAATGTACGAAGAAGCTACTACTAGGCATCTGAATGAATATGGAGAAAATGGGCTGCGTACATTAGCACTTGCTTACAGGAAGCTTGAAGAGTCCGAGTATTCTGCTTGGAACAATGAGTTTCAAAGAGCAAAGACTTCTATCGGGGCTGATAGGGAGGCAATGCTTGAAAAGGTGTCAGATATGATGGAAAGGGATTTGATTCTCATTGGTGCAACTGCTGTGGAGGACAAATTGCAAAAAGGGGTACACGTTATCTTTGCTTTGGTGTCGTAATCATGTATCATCCTTTTCGATTACTTGAACTTAATTTATTTTCTTCTCTCTAGGTGCCTCAGTGCATAGATAAATTGGCACAAGCTGGTCTCAAACTCTGGGTTCTGACGGGGGATAAGATGGAAACTGCAATCAACATAGGGTCCGTGGCTTACCAATTGAATAGAAGGCTCTTTTTAATGCATAATTATTCTCTTGGGAAGCTATAACTCTGAGACATGACATGCTCTATCAAATCACTGTAATGAAATTCTTGTTTTTGTGATGCAGATTTGCATGCAGTTTACTCCGACAGGGCATGAAGCAGATCTGTATATCAACAATAAATTCGGATGCGTTAGCCCAAGATTCCAAAGAGGTACATATTGCTTTTAGAAAGAGTATGGGAAACCAATTACAGGAAATTGATTTCATCATGTTAGACTTTTTGGCTGTTGATGACTGATCAGGCTATGAGGGAAAACATTTTGATGCAAATCACCAATGCTTCTCAAATGATCAAGCTAGAAAAGGACCCTCATGCTGCATTTGCATTAATTATTGATGGGAAAACTCTAGGATATGCTCTAGAGGAAGAAATGAAGCATCAATTCTTGAGTTTAGCAGTTGGTTGCGCATCTGTCATATGCTGTCGAGTCTCTCCTAAGCAGAAGGCACTGGTAGGATTTTTTATTTCTCCATCTATTATGGTTTTCAATTTTAATTTTACCCTTCTTTAAATACGTGTTCTTCTGTTGGATTTGTGTTTACTTATTTATTTATTTTGGCACCAGGTAACCAGATTAGTAAAAGAAGGAACTGGAAAAACCACCTTAGCAATCGGTGATGGTGCAAATGATGTTGGAATGATTCAAGAAGCTGACATTGGCGTCGGCATCAGTGGGGTGGAAGGTATGCAGGTTGGTAACATATCTAACAGGCTCCTTTTGTACAATGCTTTTATAAAAACGTCTGTACATTTTTCTAAATCTATCATGTTTGTACACTTGGATCTCTTTCTTTTATGATGATAGTGGAGAATATATCTTCATGTATAACTTTATTATTGGATGTCCAAAATTTTAGGGTGGCAAAAATGCAATTTGGGTTGGACAAAGGGAGGGCATCGCGATTGTTTGCCATGTTTGGGCCTTACCCGAAACTTATACAAGAATAGACAAATCCACATTAGTTACTTTTTCTCCATTTTTTTTTTTTTTTTGGTGGGGAGGGTGGGTGGTGTTTGTGATCAAGTTGTTATTTGCGCTGCATGCCTGCATTCAGCCAGCTTGTCTCTGCTTAAAAGAAAGTTAATATCAAAAGCTGTAGATTTTGCAAAATTGTACAGACCCCTTCATGTCAAGAAATAGAGATGTTCAGAATCTGCATTCATATTCATGGGCTGAATCATTGGAAATTGGCTGTGATGATGATAGGTCCAATATATTGAACCATTTTCTGGGTAACATGTTATGGTTAATGCTCATCCTTGTATACTTCATCTTTTTCTTCTGATTCCTTCTTCTACATTCAGATGGTTTTGTTTTGGCATTGTAACTTTGTTCCAATGATCTGCAACTGCAAGACAGATTAATTTCTAAGAAAATTTGGGAATCTTAGGTACTGGGAGGGACATGGATACTGATGTAACTGGAGTTCCCATTAGTGGTTTTGTGTGAAGGTTGAAGTTGAGTGGTTGGAAGGAGTTGTGGAGGAAATTATGGAGAACTGGAATTTTACTATTCATTACGGTATGAGAGAGAGAAAGAGAGAGAGAGGGGGGGAGGGAGGGAGGGAGGGAGGGGAAGGGAACTGCTATCCTAAACGCTTTCAATGATTAGAGTGGTTAGAGTGTATGGTTATGGCCTTATGGGTTAGAAAAATTCAGTATTGGTCCTTGGATTTATTACCTAATTGTATATAGAGGCCATTCATGGTAATTAATTAATTAGGAGGCTAAAGTGGTTCAATTCTTTAGGGTGAGAGATCTATAATAGTATGGATGTGTTTGCTTCTTGATGTTAAAAGTCGAGCTTACAAAGTTTTTAGCTTTTTGCAGGCTGTGATGGCTAGTGACTTTTCTATTGCCCAGTTCCGGTTTCTGGAGAGACTACTGGTTGTCCATGGACACTGGTGTTATAAGAGGATTGCTCAAATGGTAATTCTCAGGGACTGCCCACCTCTTTCTCATGTTTTAATGCTTTTAATCTCTTGGCACACATGCACACATAACACTAGCTATGGACCTATGTGTGTGTTGGTGCATTATTTGTTCTTCTTTAATTCATCCTTATTGACCTGCAAATTTCTCTGCATCCAGATATGCTATTTCTTCTACAAAAATATAGCTTTTGGTCTGACTCTTTTCTACTTCGAGGCGTTCACGGGCTTTTCTGGTCAATCAGTTTATGATGATTGGTACATGCTATTGTTTAATGTCATTCTTACCTCACTGCCTGTCATTTCTCTTGGAGTTTTTGAACAAGACGTTTCTTCTGAAGTCTGCTTACAGGTCAGTCCCATTTAAAATGCCTTCTATTGGGGCATGTTTGTATGTCACAGGAAATTGAGTAGCTCTATTTCAATTTACATTTGATTTGAGATATCCATCATCATGAATGGAGCCCCACTAAAATGGCGGCAGCCAACTCACAAATGGTGATGGAAAATTAAACAGGGTCATTTAAATAATTAAAAAAAAAAAAAAAACGTGATTGAACCATTCAGATTTTATAGGATGCCAAAACACACCATTAATATTTTGTCTACATTTTGATAATCATGCACACGTCTTTATTTTTTTCCTTCTTTTTTGCAGTTCCCTGCACTGTATCAACAAGGACCCAAAAATTTGTTCTTCGACTGGTATAGGATATTTGGGTGGATGGGAAATGGTCTCTATTCCTCCCTCATTATTTTCTTCCTCAACATTATCATCTTCTATGATCAGGCCTTCCGTGCCGGAGGCCAGACTGCCGACATGTCCGCTGTGGGTACCACAATGTTCACTTGCATTATCTGGGCTGTCAACTGCCAGATCGCGCTCACAATGAGCCACTTCACATGGATCCAACACCTCTTTGTTTGGGGCAGCATTGCCACTTGGTACCTGTTTCTTTTACTATATGGCATGATGTCTCCGACATTTTCCGGCAATGCCTTCAAAATTCTTGTGGAATCCCTTGCCCCTGCACCAATTTACTGGGCTGCCACCCTCTTGGTGACAACTGCTTGTAATCTTCCTTATCTTGCCCACATATCCTTCCAAAGATGTTTCAACCCAATGGACCATCATATCATCCAAGAAATCAAGTACTACAAGAAAGACGTTGAGGATCGACACATGTGGACTCGGGAACGGTCCAAAGCAAGACAAGAAACCAAGATTGGGTTCACGGCGAGGGTGGACGCAAAGATCAGACAATTAAGAGGGAGGCTACACAAAAAGTCCTCGGCTGTAATGTCCCCTTTGTAACAATGTCCATGATTTTGATTTTGATTTTGATTTTTTTTTTTAATTTTTTTTTGGTTTCTTTTTATTTTATTCTTCTAGGGTTTGTGGCCGGTTGCAGTTTTATATCATGGCCCATTTTCTTCTAAATTCATTTCCCAGTATATTTTTTATCCGGTTAAGTGGGGTTGGTTGAAGTCCCATTCTTTACACAAAGCATTCAGGCTGTTGTATGTACAATATTTATAAGATTTGATGAGTTACAGCTTGTGAAAATAGTTCATATTTACATCTGCTTTATTTCATCGTCCCCGCTT
Source organism: Hamamelis virginiana (assembly GCA_017140935.1). Lineage (NCBI taxonomy): Eukaryota > Viridiplantae > Streptophyta > Magnoliopsida > Saxifragales > Hamamelidaceae > Hamamelis > Hamamelis virginiana. Next base: position 267,098 of record JAESVK010001200.1, read on the forward strand.
TGCTCTGTTATTTCTGGACCTATTTGATATTCAAACACTTTTTATGTGAATAAGGCTGCAATTGCTTCGCCGCCTTAATTTTACGTTTGCTGGAGTTGCAGGGGCCATTCGGGTGGCAACCAATTGGGACTGAACTCAAAAGTAGCATACAATGTCTGTTGGCTAAGCTGCTAGTCCTTATAAGTTATAACTTGACATTTTCTTTTTCTATTTTTTTTTTGGATACGAGGATAAATCCTTCCGGTCTGTCCTCTTACGATTTCGGAATCGATAGGAATTGGTTACCTGTCTCTAGAGGCATGTCCTACTAATCTAGCTATATTGTACGCCCGGGGAGCTGGCCCCAAGGTTCAAACTCATGACCTTAGTTTCCAAAGGTTTTTGGCCAAGTGATCTACCCCTTGGGGTTTGTAACTTGACATTTCATAGAGGCAAAAACAAGGACATCGGGGCTCAAGCTTCTCAAATATTAAAGAGTAATGATGATTGTACAACAACAGCAGTGTTAATGGTGGCGCTGACAGTGTTAAAGCTGGTTGAGCCGACAGCAAGGAGTGGTGGTCTTGTTGGTGTGCAGGTGATGATGATCATGGCAGTGCTAATGGTGGTGCTGACAGTATTGAAAGTGGTACTAGAGGTGATGGTCTAGACCATGAAATAAAATAACTCAAATATTTTCAATATATCTCTCATATAACTGTATATCTAAGGATATTGATAAGATATTAGACTTACATATTTTCAATATATCTCTCATCAATCTAGACAGATGGGTTGTGCTGGTGTGTTAGTATGTTGGTAATGGTGATAGTGGTGTCAATAATGGTGTTGACAGTGCTATAGGTGGTAGTAGAGGTGATGTGGTAGGGAGTGGTGGTGATGGTGATGACTGTCATCTTTCTTTTTTCCCCCAAACGAGGGGTATCCTAGGTTTAGTCATACTAAAGTTTGAGTCCATATATGATATTCACACGCTGATATGCATCTGATATTGAAGAACCAAAAACTCGATTGTAAAGTTTTTTCCTTTGAAATGGATAGAGAATGGATTTGGACTAAGACTCTTCACGAGCATTAATATCATCCATTAAGGTGTCTTCTCTTCTCGTTGCTTAGGATGGAGTAGAAATTTCTTAGAAACATTGAAAAAGAAAGCAAGTGGCCATGGCTAAGAATATAAATAAGTAAAGAATTAGGTTGCATGGGCTTGGCTCAACAAATCACCAAACTCGAAATATAATAAAACTCGTCGTGTATATCTGATGAACGGATTTAAATAAGCCAATCAAATCAAGTAGTAATAAACTGTTTAAATTTAATTTGATAAACTAAAAAGCTTTTATAATAAAATTTGACTCATCTAGTGTATCACATAAATGATTTAAAAGGAGTTAATTGAATCAAAATTTTATTTTACTAAACCTAACCTTGAACCAAGTCTAAATGGGTTTGGTCGGTCGCACAGAGTCTTGGTCATGGCAAGCGTAATAACTAATTAGAGCGGTGTTAATGGGTCAGAAATTACCGACCCACGTCGTTGTCATTTCTGTTTCACCAAAGACTAAGAAAAAAACTACGTCGTTTTTAGCTCGCAAACAGCACCACCTTCCCCAATGCATAAGTGCAAAAAGTCCGGCTTCGATTGGATCAAAGCGCGAGGAGTGTGGTGTGGTGATATCATGATGCCTCCTCTCTCTCTTTCTCCTCTCTTCTTCTCCCCCCCCTTCTCTCTCTTTCTTCCTCATTTTCTCTCTCTATATCTTTATCTATAGCTCTGCACCTAAAGCCTTCATTAAACTAAAAGTCTAGAGAGAGAAAGTCCTCCTCCGTCTTTCCCTTGTTTTTCTACCCATTCACTTTCAATATCTCTTTTTCTTCTGTATGGACCACCGTCCTTCAGGAATTTTATTAGCTGTTGATATCCGATCATCGCAGAGGGCGATTCGATTACGGAATTGAACGGTTCTGATTTTTCTTTTTCTTTTTGGAAAAAGTTGTATTTTTTTATTTTTTTTTTTTTAGGTAGGGTTTGAATTTATAGCTAGGGTTTGGTTTGATCGTTGATTTTGATATTTTGATGATGGAGCCTCGAGTTGGGAATAAGTTCCGACTCGGTCGGAAGATCGGAAGCGGCTCATTCGGGGAGATCTATCTCGGTTTGTTGATGATTTGTCCTTATACATACATGTATGTATACATACATATATATGTGCTAATTGTTTGATTATTTACAGGTACTAATATTCAGACAAATGAAGAGGTGGCTATTAAGCTGGTGAGTAATTTTTTATTTTATTTTTTTTTTAATTTGGTTGGAAATTTATGGAGTTTTATGTTTGTTAGTGTTGATTTTTTGGGGAATTTTTGGAAATTTATGGAATATTATGTAATTTGATGCAATTTTGCAATTTTAGCTAGAAATTCATGGGCTTGGGTGTTTGTCAATGTTAAGCTTGTGGGATTACTTAGTCATTATGTCAGATGATCATTTCATGCTCGTGTTTCTGTTATATTTGGTGATACTATACGTACATATGTATATCAATGATTAACATATAATATGATTCTTGAGGAGTATAATTGAAGTGGTAAAGACCCATTTGGTAACTCCTGGTTGAGGTGGGCGAGATTGCTCATTGTTTTACCTCAAATAAAATTTGTGTAATGATGGATCGTGGGTATACTTTATTGTGTAATTTGGTCATTTATATTGATCAATGAACACAGAATAAGTAGGGTTGCGGTGAAGCATTGCATTGGTTATCGAGATTGAGGTGGGTTAAATTACACATTGTCTTCCCCAAATGGAAGTTTTCTAATGATGAATTCTGGTAAACTTTATTGTAAAATTTGCTAATTGTTATTAATCAATGAACATGGAGTAAGTAATAGAGGGTTGGCAAAAAATTGTATTTAGAACTTCTAGAAAATTTGTGCTTTTTAGAGATTTAAGTGTAGCATAGATAGTTGTTTTGAAATCATACCATGGTACCACTTGTCATGTAGGTTATAGTGTTTTGCGAAGTTCAATAAATGGGTTCACTAAGCTGAAGTATGGTGCATGTTGGAGTTGGTTTTAGCATCATTTATTCAGAGCAGACATCTGTCATCATCAAGATCAGTCAAAATCTGGGAAACTTTAGTGACGTTGGTAAAATGTAAAGGGAAGGTGTGGAATGTAACTAACTATGTATTGATGCAATCTAGAATGCATGTCATCCACATGGGGCCTAGTGTGGATAGCAGTTCCCACTTCATTTTTTATTTTAAAAAAAATTAATTTTGTATATATAATTTATATTGACTATATTTTTGCTTCAGTTAATTTTATCCCCTCTTGATTTAGGATTCGAAATTGTAACCTAAGCATCACCCATTGGTTCTATACCTGATTCATAACTAGAAAGTTTCTCTGGTCATTTTTGTTTTATCATTTTGATCTCATCATAAATTTTTATTTCCTCAATCTTTTTTTCTGCTTCCCTCTCTCTCTCTCTCTCTCTCTCTCTCTCTCTATATATATATATATATATATATATATAGAAAAATGTTCCAGTGAGCATTTGCTGACTTTAAGTTAAAGTAAGCAAATAACACATACCCTTAGATTGGAATCTTGAGATGAATCTTCCATTAAGTGAATGAGAATCCAAGGGCAGTTGTTATTTGCTGACTTTAACTAAAGTAAGCATTTGCTGACTAGATCACTTCTATATATATATATATATATAACTCTTCTCAGATTGTTGCAGTGAATCGATTTCTTTAGTTTATACAATTTGGATAAAACATTAACAACCAATCAAAGAATGCCCCCATTATAGTAAACTTCCAGCTCTGCCCTTACATGTCACAGTTAATGTGTATTGGCCCTACTGAGCAGCATCAAGTTAATGTACTTTTTAAAGATTCAACAGTTGAATTATGTTGCCTCATATCTCGCATAACAGAATGACACCCCTCATTTGAAAACATAAAAATTCTCACCTGGAAATTATTTGTGCCATTATAAAAGTTCCTAATACAATTTTATTGAATTATGTTTCTTCTGGAACACATATTTCTGCAGATAACTCTTCTGTAAAACTTTGTTGCTAGTAGACTAGTAGTGAATGTCTGCTTAAAATTCTTATATTGTTTGTTATCTCAGGAAAATGTCAAGACAAAGCATCCACAATTGCTTTATGAATCAAAGTTGTACAAGATACTGCAGGGAGGAAGTAATAAATTTTGATTATCCTGGTTGTCATTCAATTTGTTGCAAACTGTAGCGTTCATTTGTTTAGTGTACTTATTGGTTGCCAACTCTTTTAAATTTTGGCAGCTGGAATTCCAAATGTGAGATGGTTTGGTGTTGAAGGAGACTATAATGTTCTTGTGATGGATTTACTGGGACCTAGTCTTGAAGATTTGTTCAACTTTTGTAGTAGGAAGCTGTCTTTGAAGACTGTTCTTATGCTTGCAGATCAAATGGTAGGATTTCTTTTATTGCATGTGTATTATTCTAGCATCTTATATACCTTTTAGTTTAATTATTTTCTGTCATTTTTGTATTCTTATTAGATAAATCGGGTTGAATTTGTTCATTCTAAATCATTTCTACATCGAGATATCAAGCCAGACAATTTCCTTATGGGTTTAGGGAGGCGTGCTAATCAGGTTTTGCTTTAGAACTTTTATTTTCATTGTTAATATTTTCTTTCATGATATTTTATGATACATTATTTGATATTTTTCCTGAATGCAGGTTTATATCATTGACTTTGGTCTAGCTAAGAAGTATAGGGACACCTCAACACATGCGCATATTCCTTATAGGTGAGTTATTGAACTGTATGGTGGATGGGATCATTGAATGGTCATACATAAGGAGATCGATATTTTACTGGTTTGAAGCTGACTATGTCTGAATTGATGCCACTATGTGATAGATTTAGCACTTTGCGATACCGTCTTTCAATGTTGATGGGATTATTTGGCCCCTGTTGCTTTTTTCAGTAGGGAGTGACTTGAATAACTGTTGCTGTTTTTGTGCCCCTAGTTGTGTTCACCTGTTATGAGTTCTTTCTGTTACTTGGTGTCCAGTTCACCTAGAATGGTTTCTGATTGTTGGTACTCCTGTGCAAACACTTGAAACATGTAATTGCTTGGCATTGAAACATTTTTGTAAGTGTTAGAAAGTTATGATATCCCATTCATATCTTGTTCCTTGGTTATTCCTTCTGCTACAAGGACCCAACAGTCTTATCTGGTTCACTCGTGTTGTGATACACCCAAGCAATCCCTTAGCCAGTGGAGATGGGCCTACAAGTGATGTAATAGTGAAGGGTGAGAGAAAAATAACTGAATTAAAATGTATGCCCCTTATTCTCTTCTATCACTCCTCTCTTTGACTACGTGTTGCTTCATTATGGTTGGTGACTTAAAAAATTTATAAAAGAAGGAAATAAACTTAAATAGTGCACAGCGAGGCATGAAAAGGCATGAAAGGCATAAGCCCTGGTTTGTTAGGTGTAAGCCTTAGCGCCTTACCGGCAATGTAGAAAGTGTGCGCCTTTTGGAACTGCTTCCCCGTGCACCTGCTCCCACTTTTATTTCTGACATGATTTAGTGCTTTTTATGCTTGCCTCGAGTGGTGCCTCTCAAACGCCTTTTAAAACTTTGTTCCTGAGTTTGTCTTATATAATTTGTGCATGATGCTTATTATAATAAATAATTTACATGAAATTGTTATCCAATATTTTTCATCAAGACAAATTGGACTTTGGATGTGTCGACTTTATGCATTTATTTGGTTTTATAGATACCGGTTGCTTGTTCATATTGTACGTGGTTGTCCTATATTTTGTTTTAGTGCTGCTTAGATTTAAGAAATTAATTAGTCATCTGTTTGGCCTAGCCTATCACCTTGTGGTTTAAATTTAGCAAGCTTTTCTGAGTACAATGTTCAATCTTTTCCTTTGAATCTGATTTGGAATGCAGAGAAAATAAGAACTTGACTGGAACTGCAAGATATGCAAGCATGAATACTCACCTTGGCATTGGTATGCTTATGGCTTTTTTTCCCTGGGGTTTTGTTTTCTCATTTGTGTTTAGAAAGAATTTTTTGAGATTATCGAGAGAGAGAGAGAGAGAGAGAGAGAGATTGAGATTATCTTTTGATCTGTGTCTAGTTGGACTCCTAACTATACTGCTTTTGTACTACATAGAACAAAGCCGCAGGGATGATTTAGAATCACTTGGATATGTTCTTATGTATTTTTTACGAGGAAGGTAAACATTCCCATCCATTGTTATCTCTTATTGATCTTCCATTGTATAGTTTGTTTAGTTATGACTTATGATCCGATATCTTTGTAGTCTTCCATGGCAGGGACTGAAAGCAGGAACTAAGAAACAAAAGTATGAAAAGATTAGTGAAAAAAAAGTTTCAACTTCTATTGAGGTAATCATATATTAGGAGAGCATGTTGATGCGAAGGATATATAGTCAGCACTATGAAACTTACTGAATATTTCACTGCTTCTTCCTTAGGCCTTATGTCGAGGTTATCCCACGGAATTTGCATCATATTTCCATTACTGCCGCTCACTGCGGTTTGATGATAAACCAGACTATGCTTATTTGAAAAGAATCTTCCGCGACCTTTTTATTCGTGAAGGTTTGAACCTTCTTATGTAGTTTTAGATATTATTCAGCAGCAAACATTTTGTTCTCAATTTTGAAGCTATGTTTGTAAAATTCAAGTGTTCTGCCATTTCAATTTGTGTGGTTTTCCTCTTGCTGCAGGGTTCCAGTTTGATTATGTGTTTGATTGGACCATCTTGAAATATCAGCAATCACAGATTGCTACTCCTCCTGCCCGTGCTCTTGTAAGAGACTTAGTGTGATTAGTTATCCATTTTTTTACCCTTAGACATTAAATATTGAATAAATGCAATATTTCTTTTTTTGTTAGGGCCCTGGCGCTGGGCCAAGCTCTGGGATGCCTCCTGCTATTGCCAATTTACAGTCAGGTAGTTTTTATGCATTTGTACTTCCTGTTCTCATAATATGCTGTGTGCAATCCAATTACATTATTGGGAACTTGTCTTTATATATATATACTTACGTCCAATTTTTTTAGTTTAGCATTTGGATAATAGTCATTACAGTTTTCTACAAATTTTGAATTTTTCCTTGATTTTTTCCCCAGATCAGTTTTTCTTTTGACCAGTCTATGCTGCTATTATAAATTTTTTTTAATCTTATTTCAGTATTGAAGGATGCTGTTCCTTTTTTTAAATTCATTATAGCTTATCCTGGTTGATTCTACTACTTTGTTGCAGGTGCTGAAGAAGGAAGACCTACTGGTTGGTCTTTGGCAGACCACTCTCGTAGGAGAAACTCTGGACCAGCTGTAAATGCTGGAACCTTATCTAAACAGAAAAGTCCAGTTGCAAGTGATTCAGCTGTGATTAAGGATAATCCTATGGTAAGCATTTTTAATTACAGCCGGATTTGTGCAAGTTCCTTGTCCCATGCACCTGCACCCCATTGGTCAAATATGAGAATAAGATAACTTTGGTTACTGTGGATAGAGCTAGTAAAACTGTTCACTAGTGCTGCTAACCCCACAAAATGCTAACCCCACAAAATAAATGGTTTGCTGTTTTTGTGAAATAACTTCAGTTTACCTGAATCCGACCTAATTATAAACAGTTTGGGTCTGTTTTAAGCTTTTTGACCCACAAGTTTTAGGGTATGCAAATGGTACTGATTCATGAAACGTCTAACGGTTAATCCTTTTGAAGCCTAAGTTATCTCCTCCTATACATCACACTGAACGTAGTTATTTATGGATTAATATAATGTGATATGGTTTTGTATTGTTATGTGACCAACTCTTCTTGCTTGGACTCATGCAGTTACCTAGTTCTAACTTTTTGAGGTCAAGTGGATCATCAAGGCGAGCTGCTGTTTCTAGCAGTCGTGATGGAGGGATTTTTGGGACTGAATCTGATCCCTCTCGCCCTCGCACCACAGATGCAAGCCCAGGAGCGCTCCGCAAAATTTCTAGTGGGCAAAGAGGTTCACCTATTGGATCATCAGAGCATAAGCGCCCATCCAATAGGAATGTTTCAAACATAAAGAACTTTGAATCCACTCTTAAGGGTATTGAGAGCCTGCATTTCAATAATGATGAGAGGTTGCAGTATTAGTGGCGGCCACACTTTCTCTGTGTCTCTCAATTCCTCTCCCATTGTAAATCTTGAACTTCTTGTTCTACTTCATTACGCGCTTGGAGTAGAAATTTGTTGTTTCTGTGTATTGTGTTTTGAGGAAATCGAAATCCAAGGTGGTGCAAGTTGGGAATCGTCACTCTAAGGAACCACACCAATAAAGAAGCGGTCATGGAGTAACGGAGCCCCAATCAAAACCCTGGTTGTTAAGGGCATTGTCAATACAGTTTGAGTTGTGTTGGCATATGTTCGCATCTGTTTACCTCTCTACTTTCTGTCATCTTCAATTTTCATGGATTCATTGACATCATAAGCTATGTTTGTCATAAAAGACCATATAAACACTGTAATTCTGTATGTAGGCCATTGTATTGATTTTTCTGGTTCATTTTGATTTACAAAATACTTTCAGATATGAAATATCAGTGAAGCTTATGGTTGTTTTGCACCTCTTCTATGAAATTGGTTCAAAACATTCCGTCATATTGATGATTTTGTGAAGGAGTTTGATGATTTTGCTCGCCTTTTTGTTCATCAACCAGCATCCACATTCATTGACTCTTTTTGGAAGAATGAAATCTAGGATTTCCTTGCTAAATCACATTGAGCATCTTGACTGGAATCGTAAATTTGTTCCATTAGACATAATTCTTCGGACATAATCCTTTGCAATTCTTCAAATGCTTTTGTGAAATCATTTAAGCTGAATTTCTCATGACCGAAGGCCTCTTTTGCTGTGGTTGGCATGTTGTTTTACTTCCATCCAAATGTTTTGTCTCAAGGCTATCCTATTATAAATCAAACTCACTTTACCTATTGCAGTAAGTTTTGGTGACAAAAATAGTGGTGAAGCTCCTCCCACCTTAACATAGACCATAGTGAATTTTTTTGTTTCTTTCCACTTAACCCGTGGTTCTTAGCTCCTTCTGTCATGGGCACTTTTTTTGGGCAATTCTTTGAGTTTTTGTTACCATATTATGTTAATCTTGCTTTGCATTTGTTGGGGAATTACTTCGAAGAATTTGGAAAAAGGAAAGATAAACTTTCCCACAATACTCTTTTTTGGTAAAATAATTCATGCTGTATCTTGAAAAAATATACTTTTCTAGTAAGAAAGAGTTGATAATGGGCCCACAATTGACTTATGCCAACCAAATGACCAAAAATGAAAAATAAATAAATAAAGTTTAGTTATTTTTTTCTTATTAATAAATAGAATTTTACTCTTTCCTACAAAAAACATATATTTTTTTTAATTATCTGCTATTTTGACTCAAATCAAATACTGGATGGATTTCAACGTGTGGATATAGTTTTGGACAAGTTGCGGTATTTAAGTTGGTCGGATTAAGACAGATGATGTGTTTAACATGCCACGAATTGCAGTTTTCAATGGCAGCATAATAATCGCACTATATTTCAAACCGTATCTCTCCCTTTCCTGCAAGTGGGTAGGTTTGAAGTTTGATGCTTGACATGCCAATTTGGATAAGATGGGAAGTCTGTTGAAAAGAGTTTCGGGATCTGTTTCACCACGTTTTCTGAAACAGTTTTTTGATCTCAGAAACAGTGTTTTGTTTAAAAGTGTTTTTCAAATCTTCTCCTGAAAGCAACCCATTTTAAGATAACATTAAAATGACGTTCACCCTTTTTGTTTTCTGTTTTTTCTACTTAATTAAGAAACTACTAAACCAAAATGCTCTAAAAGTTTTTTGCTATGAACTCAATCCATATGCCCAAGATTTCTTCATATGCCAAAATGCTCATGAACTCAATCCAAACCATTTATAGCGCGGACTCTAGGCAAGCATGGAAATCCATTTTTGAGTAGCAATCTTCGTGCTTGTTTGGAGTAGCTTCCTACAAATGGAAGTCATTTTTTAAAAAATTGATTCTTAAGATGGACTTTTTAAATATTCATTTTTTTAAAAAAATTGTGTTTGGTATGATCATGTTTTAAAAGTCTTTTGTATCAAAAAGTGTAAAAGTTATGCTTCCTATAAACACATGGGTTTCCAAAAGCAATTTTTTTTAATTGCCACCAAATGGACTTCTAAGTAAATGACTTCTGATAAAAGTTTATTTTGAAGAATTCACCAAACACATAATTTTTTCCAAAATAATTTTTAAGGTTAGGAAGCCCATTTGGAGCCTCCCAAAAGCTACGCCAAACGACCTCTTAATCTTAATCATCAAGATGGAGATGTTCTAGATGTGACAATTTTATTGGTTGTGAGGAATATGCATCTCTCTCTCTCTCTCTCTCTCTCTCCAAATATTATGCAAGTGAGAGCATAATTAATCACTAAATATATGAATAAATCAAATATTGAAGCTGATTACAAGCTTGTCAATGGGCATGAAGACATCACCAAACACAGCAATAGGAATTGCCAAGCATAAGAGCATGAGAGTGAAAGCATTTATGAATTGTAGATGGCCCTAGCTGTGCTACAAATCTTTGGCACACCTAATTTATCACAACTTTTTAAGCATTAATATTTTGACATGGGAGTGCAAATTGCAGTTGGTGTTAGCATGTTCTAGTGCAGAAGCTAATCATAGGGATCATTTTTGAACTCCTTTAACATCACAATTAACGAGGCTGAGACTCGCCATGTATGGATCTATGTGATCATGATGTATCGATCAAAACAAAGATATTATAGGAAATCTATCAAAGTAGACACGCTTAATAGTACGAAAGAGTCAAGAAATGAAACGCGGGATGTTGACATGGATGAGTTGCATGACAAGAAAGGATAATCCTTCTTTTCCTTTCCGCCAAACAATAGAAACCTACTCCTAAAGTCCTACCCTAGCCCACACTAATATTAACAAATGGGTATCAATGCCCTTTCATGTATTTGAATCCTAGACTTCTCCCCTAAGCCTCTGTTTGGATCTTGGAAAGAAGAAAAGGGAAAGCTTACCTCTGTGTAGGTATAGGTTTATATGAGGGCAGGATGTGAGGAAGTTGGTCAAGAATGATTCAGGTTTTGATTGAAGGCACTAGAAGAAGGGAATAAGGCCAAAAGTAACATGGAATGGAGGTTCAGATGAAGAGGTTCCTTTTAACTAATTCAAGTAGTTGGGTTTAGGCTTTGTTGAGATGAGTTGACTGGAAGTTTTCCTATGCCACACAATCTCGACTCTCCAAGCCTCTGTTTGGATCTCAGAAAATTTGAGGGAAATGAAAAGAAAAGGCTGGAAATGTTTTAGAATGGAATCCATTTCTAAGCAATCTTCAGCATTTTCCTTTTTCTGTCCCTTTCCTCAATTCTTTCCGAGATCCAAAAAATAGAGTAGGAGCAAAACGGCTTCACCACTAATCTAGTATGTAGAAGTATCAAGGGGAAGTTCTAAAATTCAAATTAGGGTTCTTTGAAACATAGAAGTAGACTGCTTCCAATCCCTGAACTGTTAAGAGTTCAAACCAAGGCCAAAGAACGACCTTTTCCAAGAGAGGAGAAATCACAATGGCACTTTTGCCAGAACCAAGTTGGGAAAAGAGAACTATTAGGACTTGGAAAGAATCAATATGGGATGAAACTACTAGCAGAGAAGAAATAGAGAGGAGAGAGGAGCAAGGAACAAATTTCAGTTAACGTGGTAAAATGTTAACTGCATGTATCAAAAGATATACGAAGTCTCCGTTTAGATCACGGCAAGAGCAAGGGAAAGGAAAGTAAAATAAATAAATAAATGGTTTAGAAAGGAATCCATTTCAATGCAATTTTTTCTTGCTCTTTCCAAGATCCGAACAAAGCCGAACGTTTCCAGGATACCAATTCCTATTTTTCATTTCTTCCTCCATGCCTATCAAATTTTTATTTTTCTATAGTTCAATCAATAAGGAAATGCCTACCGAGTCCATATACTGTCTCCTTATCATACTTTGGAATTCAAGTCTCTAAATGGAAAACATGGACGATAAGGACGACGGGAGACTAAAACTAATGGAATCTTAAAACTAGAGAAGCTTCATCTATCTTCATTTCACAAAATTCTCTACTTGATCCGTGCATTTTGAACAGGACAGCTTCCAAATACATGCCTCCAAAGAAGATATCACCTAATCTCCAGTAATAGTTCCGCAAGCGAGAAATGACCTTATTATCTGCAGAAAAATGTCCCTAGAAACTACTTATATTTTTATTTTTTGTTAGTGAGAAAGTGTAGAGTTTCTGCACAATTTGATCAGTTGAAATCCAAGTTGAACTAGTTGAATTCCTAAGAAGTTAGTTGTTGTGCATTCTGGGAAAGCAGAATCCACTATAGTGTCAAAAGTTGAAGGAGCAAAACTAGAAAAGAAAATGTTTTTGAGCGTCAAATTCCTTCTTTTTCTTCATTTTCTTGACAGCCCATAAACCGAAACAGAAAAATTGATCAGATCCAATGCCATGTTAGAAATTTTCTCTCCCATATTGGATTTTAAGGGTTTGAATGGCTCTCCAATTTCTGAGTGTTGCAAAGAGCAAACCTAATTATAATAAAGTCCATAAGACAGAAATTTCTATGAACAAAACATTCTTAATCACGACAATTTGAACATCAGAAACACCTATAATTAACAATCTACAATGGCAGCAATCCACACATAGAAATACAAGATTTTGGTCACACTGGTTTATGAATTTCAAAAATAATATATATATATCCCAATTTCATAAAATTAAACAATATATATATATCCCAATTTCATAAAATTAAACTTTCTTAGAAGCCAAAGAAGAACAAGACAGACCACAACTATGATTTATGAAAAGGCCATAACTATAAGATTTGTGTATTTTGAAGATTCTCAGACATTGAGAAGTTCACAATACATAACAGACATAGAAGAACACAAACAGAGAGAGAGAGAGAGAGAGAGAGAGAGAGAGAGAGAGAGGAAAAATAAAAAAAAATACCCAGTAATCACCACCATCCATAGACCACCTGAGTGTATCTATCCTTGATCCATCTAAAGCTCTTCCTCAAAGACCCCTTCATCTTACCCTCCACAGCATAAACCTTATAGCCAGCAACCCTCTTCTTCCTCTGCAATTCAGGATCACTGATACTCCAAGTTTTTGAAGAAGACCCAACACTGCTTTTCCCTTTCTTAATCTTCACCTCCTTACCCATCATATGGGGAGGTGGTGCAGAAGCAGCATAGGATGCACTGTAACACCTCAGATCATGCATGCCAGTTGGAGCTGCCCTGCCTCCATTGTAACTCTCTATCTGCATGTTCCTACCATCTCTACATGACTTGGATCTGAAATCCTCCATGAACCACCAAAAAAAAAAAAAAAAAAAGCAGAGATTGACAGAGAGTTTTGTGGATGATGGTGACTTGGTGAAGGAGTAGGAGGAGAAAGGGAAAATAAAGCTTGCTGGGTTTTGCTTTTCCCTGTGGATTGTGATATTATTTTTTTTATTTTTAATTGGGAACAACTCCAAGTTGGTTTCTTTAGTCCTTATTCTGATGTTGTTTGCTTTACTGGAGCTTGTGGGATTGTCAATTCTGTCACACTGTGCCAGCGTTGGGCTGCTGCTGAGTTTGAATGGTGTTAGGTGGGTAATTGCCAAGTCAAATTGTTAAGGTTGACCATTAAATCTCGTAAGAAAACATAAAAGATGATTTGTATGAATCTTGAGTTTTTTTTTTTTATTGAATGAAAGGAAAAACTTCATTAGATGAATCTTGAGAAATTGGAGGAAAAGAAAAGGTGAAAATTTGAAATAAATTTATTTTTAAATAATTTTAGTACTTTTCTGTCTTGTTGATTCTACTGAATTTTAGTATTTATTTTTAAATAATTTTAATTTTACTGAATTATAAATTCAATGGACTTCTAAGGATAGATCAAATCACTTACAAGTTCCATCTATCGAATAATTATGGTGTCAGAGGTTCAATATCATAATTTCCACTCTATAAGATATGGGTCGGGTTTTCCTTACACTCTATTTTGACACCTACGTTTACACCTCGTTTTTAAATACCATTGTAGGTCGAATATTTTGAGAAACCGACCGTTAGATTAGATACTTATCTTATGTTTGTCATGTATGAATAAAATCAGAGTGATCCAACGGTTAGTTTTTGAAAAATATCATTTTGAAGAACTATTATATTTTTTAGTAATTAAAACTATAACTATTTTTTATAGTGACATTTCTTAAAATCTAACCGTTGGATCACTGTGATTTTTGGAGTACATGATATGCATAAGAAATGTATTGAATCCAACGGTCCGTTCCTCAAAATATTTATCATAGATAGTATTTTGAAAATGAGGTGTCAAAATAGGTGTCAAAATAGGGTGTAAGGGAAACATGTCCCATAAAATATAATTCAGATCAACTCTAACCATCAAGAGGCAAAATGCCTACTCAAAACATCCAAATAGTGTTTTGTCTCCTCATTATACCTACCCAATTGAAAATGCATTTCAACCATATTAGCCAAACACACAATTCATTTATATTTTAATATTATTTTTTCATATTTGGGGAAGAATGGTTTGAGGGTTTGCTAAAATTTATTGTTTGGTGTTGACATGACAATTTTGCCTATAGCTTTCTCTCTCCTCATTCCTTGCTAAATTTGCCTCCTAATTTGAGGGACATGCATTTTGACTACCCATTTGCCTTCTCCATTGAATTACAGAATTTTGCATTTGGCTAGGCAAAATGCCTAACAGAGACATTTGCCTTCAACAGTTGGAGATGCTCTTAATCCCATGAATTATCACAGTGGATAGCCCACTTTCCAACTCAATCGAAATTTTTTTTCTCTCTTGAAATCTCGTGAAATAAGAAGGTAAGGAATTTGAAATTTAATCTTAATCTTAATCTCATCCTATTCGATTCAACTTTGACAAAATTTTAATTCTAATGACACCCAACCAACTTTATAAATCTTGTTTGACCATTCAATTCTATCAACAATCTTATCTTCAATTTAAATTTTTAGCATATATATCCTTTTTTTTTTATCTCTAATCACCTTATTTTAAACATTTCTCTTATTTTTTTACAACCTTGACTGAAAGTCAAACATTATTCCATTATTTTTCTAAAAAAATGATTTAAGGTAAGGAAGACTAAATGCATGAGTTAGGTGGTAGAGTGTGCATTAAATTGATACCAAAGATTTACAAATCATGTGGTACATATTTCCTAGAGTAGGGGCCAAAAAACAAGTGGCCCATATTTTGTAAGGTTGGTGATAAATATGGATAATTTCATGGGTAGGAGCCAACCCCTGGTGGGTTTTAATCTATTCATTCTATTGTCCTTGTGAGAGGTGTCTGAAGGTGGACCCTGGTGACATGAAACCCTACTAAGGTAGCCATGAGCCTGCTTCTGTAAAATGAATATGCCATTTATAGCACAGGAGGGGTGGTTAAATCAATGTTAATACCCATCCAAGAAGAGGGTTTTTTTTCTAAGTTTTAAAAAAAAAAAAAAAAAAAAAAAAAAAAAAACCCTAATTTTACTTGGGTTTAAGATTTGGCTCCTCTTTTTAACTTAGCATGCTGTGATCATGTTTGGATTTAGATCACAGGATGAGAAACATAACTCAATTTTAATTTATAGGTTTTTTCCGAACGAAAAATTTATTCTCACTCCTAATTCTCTTTTATATTAGCAGATAACTATTAAAGTTCTTTCATGTATTCGAACCTTTTTCCCAAAAGTAAAAATGCATGTAAATAAATCAACCGTTCATTAGAAAATTCAAAATGTCTCAATTTCAATGGAACCAATATGAATATATCATCTCATAATTAGACTAGCAATCATTAAAATTAGATTTGGACTGTTGACCAATTGCACAATGTGAGGACACTAATAAAGTATAGTGGCCCCATTTTTCAAATGTAATTCTGATGAGCTGATCAAAACCGTCTGAGTTTATTGGTTACTTCTTTGATGGGATGGCTCTTAGCTTCTCACCGATGAAACTGATTAACTGAACTAAATAATATATGTAAAAATATTTCTATCCGCACATGTTGATTTTCGTAAAAGTTAACATGAAGTTTATAAGAAATTGTGGGATACATATTTCGAAAAAGTAACCGTTGGATTAGATATTATGCATATGTATGTCACGCGTGCCAAAAATCACAAGGATCTAATGGTCGATTTCTCAGATATGTAATTGAGAAAAACTGTGACAGGTTTCAACAGTCAGAATATTTCTATCTGTATTTTGAAATACCGATATCGGATCACTGTGATTTTTGGTAGACATGACATTCATAATAAGATAATCTAATCCAATGGTTAGTTTTTTAAAATATGCATCCTACAATTTTCTGTGAGCTTCATGCTACTTTTTGAATGTGCTGATAGGAACATTTCTAATAATATATGTACCTAAATAATTTGCTTTGGTGATATGTTTTTATAAAGGATGAGAGAGGTTGGGCCTCTAGCTCATGGCATGTTTCATTTGTACTGTCTACAAAGGATTGATTGAAGTTGTATATTTTTATGGTAGGGGAGAGAATTTGTTTATACAAACCCAAATAGATGCATCAAATTTTGCAAGGATTGTGATCACATGGTAGGCCCTAGACGATGCAATGATATATAATAAACGCGCGCGTGGGCCCGAAAGAGATTGATTGATTTAAAGTATTCAACATCTTGAATTCTTCACAAATCATAATGTGTTCAACATTAAATATCTCATCAACATAATGAATATCTCATCAAACTAATGTTAACGTTAGTCAAATTTGGGAGACATTCGACATCAGGTAATTGGTCCATGTGTCAAGTTCTTAATGTCCTAAGGACAATTTGCCGGTGTTGTCGTTGCTTCCCAAATCCAAATTTTCATTCAAACTTGTATAATCTTTGCATTGGAAGTGAATACATGACGATGCAATCAAATAATTCTGAAAAATAGTTTATTATATAAACCGCCTTAAAAGACCAAAATCTAAACGGTCATCCCGTATCACTTTAGAGAATGAGTCCCATCCAATCTTCTCTCCTTACATCACTAAGATATATGAGAGTCTTGCTCAGCTGCCAACCAGAGATTATGCAGTTTCCCAAATGCCCCTATATATTTATATATATAGTATATATAATAATATCAACCATCTAGGCAAGACTTGATTGCAGAGACTATGGGAAATGCCTTTTGTTTTACCCTCTCTCTCTCTCTCTCTCCTTCCGAGGCGTGCAAATTCACACCACTCGACTCAAACTCGGCTGGCCGCGACTACAACACATGAC
This sequence comes from Hamamelis virginiana, assembly GCA_017140935.1. Classification (NCBI taxonomy): domain Eukaryota; kingdom Viridiplantae; phylum Streptophyta; class Magnoliopsida; order Saxifragales; family Hamamelidaceae; genus Hamamelis; species Hamamelis virginiana. Next base: position 284,572 of record JAESVK010001200.1, read on the forward strand.
TTTGTTTCCACAATACCAGAAGGCAACAAAAAAAGAAAAGAATCCCAATTAAAGAAACTTTCATCCACTTGAAAGAATTATCATGAAAAACCAAGGTCCATAATCAAAAACCAAATGCTAATGATGCCTAGAATATTTGGAATACAATGCCTATTGATTAGGTTTTTAATATTTTGTAAAAGGTTTAACGCCATGGTTTATTTTTACCACAAATCACCCTAATACCAAACACTGCTTTTTAAATTACGGAGTATTTATCAGTGTCTATTGAGAAATGCATTTCATGCTTTCCTACAACACCAACATAATAAGAATATAAATTAATTTCCAACACACACACTAATAGCATCCATTCCGATGGTATATATACCAACAAATCAATAAAGATTATTAAAATATTCCCACCAAAAAAAAAAAAGAAAAGAAAAGGGCAACCGACACAAATAACAACACATCATCCCATTTTATAAAGTATTCCCTCAGTGTTTAAAAAATTAAAAAGCAAGCTTTGAACAGTAGAAAACAACCCAAACTACTATCTTTTTGACAACTAAAAAAAGAGACGTAGAATACAAAAACCCTACCTGCAACAAAACTTGCAATAATGTAAATGCCTGGAAGCAGGCAACTTGACAATGAACCTATTGCAAATATGCAGGACCCATATAATTAAATGGTCAGAGATATGTTTGGAGACATTAAATTAAGACACTAGACATTTGGGAAAAAAAAAAAAACATTAAATAGTACTTGCAAAACAAACCTCACCAGACCCCCCAAAAAATCCCATCAGAGGAGATCAGCAACATTTGATGGCAGCTCCTCAATGACCACATTATAAAACCTCTGAATGTCAAACAGCATTCTCTCATCATCCTTGGTCACAAAGTTGATGGCAACACCTTTTCTTCCAAACCGTCCACTTCGTCCAATACGATGCAGGTAATTTTCAGGTTGAGTCGGCAAATCATAATTAATGACAAGGGAGACTTGCTGCACATCAATACCACGGGCCAAGAGATCAGTGGTGATGAGAACACGAGAGGAGCCGGACCGAAATTCACGCATAATTATATCTCGAGTGTTCTGGTCCATGTCCCCGTGGGTGGCTGAGACTGTGTGGTCACGGCTTCGCATCTTGTCGGTAAGCCAGTCAACCTTGCGGCGTGTGTTCACAAAAATAACACTCTGGGTGATGGCCAGGGTCTCGTAGAGATCACAGAGTGTTTCAAGCTTCCATTCTTCCTTATCAACATTGACGTAAAACTGCTTGATACCCTCAAGGGTGAGCTCATCTCTCTTTACCAAGATTCTCACAGGCTTGTTCATGAACTTCCTTGTAATTTCAAGGGCTTCGGGTGGCATTGTGGCAGAGAACACCCCGACCTGAACTTTAGACGGCAGCAGCTGGAAAATGTCATAGATCTGATAGTACAAAAAGGCATTATTAGAATAGAAAACATCAAAGATCACAAAGAAACTCTCGAAAAACCAAGCCTGAAAATTTGTATTGATCAAGGGAATGAGCAATCTCCAACAAATGTCCAAAGGTGAAAGTATAATAAAAAAGAAAAAAAGATAAAGCTGAAAGTAGAATAAAAAAGAAAAAAGCCCGTAGAGCAGTCCAACAGTGAGACTTAAGCTCAGACCTTCCAGCCAAAATAAATTGATTCCTGAAGTTAATCCAAGAATTTCCAGTCACTAAAATCGTGCTCTAAACCCTAAAGTCCCTGCTCTATAATTACTAAAGCCTCAAGGAACTTGAAAATTAGCTAAGAAATCAACTGCAAGTGCATAGTTACATCATCTTCAGTTTACTACTCTTATCCTTCAAATCAAATTACATAAATCATGTCTAATAGTGACCACTTGAACAGGAAAAGGAAAGGCTGATTATGAAGCTTATAAACATAACCCATAACAAACTACAGCTCTGAAAAATTAAAATATTAAATAAGTATCATAATTCACATCCATGGTATTTGTTTTTTGATACATTTGAGAACAAAACAATATACCTCTAAGACTTCCACAAGAATTCAAGAGACATCTATTGTTCTCCTGCAAGTCTAAGTTGCTATCATTTTGTTACCGGATTCCAAACAGTTACTTCAAAACTAAATGGTTTCTTTCACTACATCATTTAATCTAACCAGCACCTGCTCCAAAATCATGGAGCGAAATATAGCATTCCTTATTAACTCATCAAGAATATAAATTATTGAATAGTGACGCTTTAGAAATTAGATGATGATTTAAAACATCACTCAATGTTTTATTTGATGGCATAAAATTGCCAATAAGGCATCTAATGCACACGCATGCCACATCTAGGCACTCAAATATCAGGTGAGAATTACAGACCTGATCCTTGAAACCTCGTGAAAGCATTTCATCAGCCTCATCCAACACGAACATCTTAATGTAATCAGGGCGAAGTGATTGCCTTCTTAACATGTCAAAGACACGACCTGGAGTGCCAACAACAACGTGAACACCACTTGAAAGAATGCGTTGATCCTCACGAACACTGGTCCCACCAACACAAGCATGAACCTTAACACCGAGATAGTCACCAAGTGCTCGCATAACCTTCTCGATTTGTTGCGCAAGTTCTCGAGTGGGTGCTAAAACCAATGCCTGGCATTGGACTAAACCATAATCAAGTTGCTGCAGAATTCCCGAGCAGAAAGTTGCTGTTTTCCCTGTTCCTGACTGAGCCTGTTGAATCACATCAAGGCCCTTGCAGAATGGAACAATTCCCCTTTGCTGGATTGCAGACGGCTTCTCAAAACCTTCAAAGAAATTTGGGATAAACCTTCAGTATATCTTTGCAAAAGGTAGAACAGAACAACAAGAAGATGAAAACAGTACATCATGATCCCACCAAAGACAAAACTACGTAATTCCATAATCAGACCAACCAGCCCATGAGGTATAATTCTAAGACTAAAAATAACTAGGGGGCGAAAAAGATAAGGCAAAACAAGAACCCTATAATATTCAGCTTTTAAAAAATAACTCAATGATCAGTTCAAACAGAACTTTCAACATCAGATGGATAGCATCACCCTATTTGGCCAAACTTATGTCTGCCTGTCAATTGGTGAGGGCAGCAAGATTAATAATTCTTACCATAAGCATAAATTCCCCTTAGAAGGTTCTCTTGCAATCCCATGGCATCAAAACTATCATAAACTTCATCATATGAGGTGAAGAAATCTTGTCCGTCTGTTGAAAGTCTGCATCAACCAATTCATCAAAACAAGCATAAATGTCAGACATTCACATTAAAAGGTAAGCAAGCAGCACTGCAGAGTAGTGCAAGTACTAAAAGAATTTCATGCAAATGAGAAACTCACATCTCAGTCATTTTTGCATCATATTGACGAGCATCAAATTGTGATCCTTCTGGTGCCACACCTGCCATATCTGTAACAATAACACCATATTAACATTAACTAATTTTGCCCCTTCCAGATACATGGCCATACAGATAGACACCAAGACAAACTGACTGGCCAACTGATAGATAGATAGAAATATATATATATATATATATATATATGGAGAGAGAGAGAGAGAGAGCACAACCATCCAAAACATATTTTTACATTACAGCATCAGTTCTGAGTTTTCATAAATTCCAAAGAAAAGAAAAATAATGATAATGAGGCAGATCAATATTTCAAACCATCAGAAGTTTATGCGAACACAGGAAAATACAAAAAGAGTGACGGAACATATGCTTGACGACTTTATTATTTCTAAGGCAGCCAAAAGAAGCATATTCACTGAGTCATTCGATTAGTAAATTGTATCTATCTATCTATTCTGTGGGAAAGATTAAAAACCAAACCTTGAGTTGAAATAAAACAGTCACTTTTTTCCAGAGGAAAATATAACAGAAGAGCCAAACTTGCAAACCATACAAAAAGGAGTACAAGCATTAAACTTCTGTTTCAGTATTTGGGAAAGATATAAAAATAGGCAGGCAGCTATCTAATATCTTGGACATAAATCTTCCAGGACCAGATGCCACTATGCCCTCTCCCCAAATGTTTTCACCACAACACAAACATTAACAACCCGACAAGGAGTTTTGAACAACTAGATGAATAATCAAACATTACTGTTTCTATAAGGACTAGCATGAGAAGAAAGTGCCAGCAGTAGACAGCTCAACTTTTAGAATTACACTAGAGGACCATAGGACATTGAAGGAATAATTCGACCAAATAGTAATCAATTTTTTATTTTACAAGAAAACAATGTTCGTCAGGTAAAGGCATTGACACAAGTGTCAAGTTCCGACCTGGATATCAGTTGTCAAACAGACAAGTCTCTAGACCAGATATGGGCCATGGCAGATTGGCTATACACGCATCTGTCTATGTAATTTACTATAGTGAACATATATTTCATCCATGTTTGAGTTTGTTTACATGGATATAAATCAAGATTCCACATATGACAGTAGTAGTAACTCTCTAATCAGTTGAGAACCGGAGTCCAAGACAAAATATCTTATTCTAACCATTTGAGGTTGGCTTTGTAGATCAAATTATAATCCATTAATGTTTGAGATGTCAGTAGGTAACTAACCCAACTGGCTATGTAATTAAGACTCGTGCAGCCATGGAATCGTGGAGTAACTCCCCAAAGTCTCTAACTCCATTGAGCCTAATACAACAAGTGGCTTAGATGGGTGCATTTTCCCTTTTCCCTTTTTCTTTTTTTCTTTTTTTGAAGAACCAAAACAACATTAAATAAAAGATTAATATTTACTACTTTTATTTTTTCTCAATTATTTCCACAAATTTCAAGCAACAGGTTGATGTATTAGCCAAAAGGAATCATGTTTAAGAGTACTATACAATTTACAAACTATTTTACAAACAGCAAGTTAGTATTCTCTAATTGGAAAATATAGAAAAACAAACTATAAGTTGTTAACCAAGAAAGAAACACTTCCTTTAACACTATGTTTGGATTGAGAGAGTTGGAGAGAAGAGAAGAGAAACTCATTAAGAGAAGAGAAGAGAAAGTTAAATGACTTTCTCTCCACCTTGTTTGGATAGAGAGGGGAAAAAGTTAAATGACTTTCTCTCCACCCTGTTTGGATAACCTTCATAAAAGGAGAGGAGAAGAGAAAAATGTATAAATTTCAATATTGCCCTCACTTACATAAAAAAATAAATAAAAGCTAAAATACAAGCTTTAGCATTTTGTGGCAACTCAAATGTGAAACTCTGACATCATCTTCAACTCTTGGCCATGCAACTCTTCACTCAAATGTGAAAATGTGAACTACAACCTGACACAGAAAATTCGTTTGAGATATTCCAAAGCACCAATCATTAATCTCAGTGCTATAGATGTACATGGCTCATGCTATGCAAGTGAAGTAGACGACGACAGAAGGGGACTCACCGACAGCTGCTGGCGGAGGAGGAGCTTCTCTTGGCAGCTGAATGGAGCGGCACAAACCCTAGATTTGGTATGTGTCTTCGAATAAGTATGGACAAGGGCAGGAAATATGTTAAATTGGCATGGGCAAAATTGTAAAAATGCACCACATAAACTCCCTTTCTCTTCTCTTCTCTCCAATTCTCTCCGATTTGGAGAGAATGAAAATGACCCCAGTTTCTCTTCTCTTTCTCTCCCATTTCTCTCCAACTCTCTCAATCCAAACGAGAGAAACTTAAAAAGTTTCTCTTCTCTTCTCTTCTCTTCTCTCCAACTCTCTCAATCCAAACATAGTGTAAAGGAAATATGTAACAGAAAAGCCAAACTTGCAAACCATACAATAGGCATACAAGCATTAAACTTCTGTTCAGTATTTGGGGAAGATAAATCAAGGGGCAAAAAGCTATCTGATATAACTGACATAAATCTTTCTCAATCAAATGCCACTTTGCCCTCTTCCCCAAGTTTACCAAGACAAAAGGCACTTACAAGCAAGCAGGGAGTGTCGAGAGGTCTCAACAAGATGCATTGCCAAATATTACTGTTTCTCTAAATATTAGCAAAGAAGAAAAAATCAAAAGCAAAACAGTAATGAAACAGAAACACTTCCTTTTAAGGAAATATGTAACAGAAAAGCCAAACTTGCAAACCATACAATAGGCGTACAAGCATTAAACTTCTGTTTTAGTATTTGGGGAAGATATATCAAGGGGCAAAAAGCTATCTGATATAA